>RJWH01005081.1:0-86015 GCA_004363575.1 Solenodon paradoxus | reverse complement strand
CTACAGAGCATGGCCGAACCCACCATGCATGTCCTCCTGTTCACACTCCCACAACATGCACGCATGGTGCAGTGCACGCGTGTGCACACAGCACAACTTCTGCACCCAGATACACACACACCAAGGTCAACTTTTAGGGCAGACAAATGGCCAGGCTGTGCCAGGTATCCAGGGACCACCAGCCCTGAGTCCTGTGGACCATGTGCCGTGAGGGCTGACTCATCCCTCACACTGTTGGTGCGGCATGTGGACGGGGTTTCCTCTGCTGCTCTGCATCGTGAGGCTTGCCCCTTGCCCTCTGGACACTCATGGTGAGGTTCCCTAGGCTCCTAGCTGAGCCAGGCCCTGCTGTTCTGCCCAATGGGTGACAGTCAAGGTTGTTGGCTTAGGGAGCAGCTCGAGAGGTAGACGCCAGCTCAGCAATGTGCCCACAGGGTTATGCCCTTGGCCCTTGGTGGCTCAGCCTCCCTCCCGGGCCCGTTCAGGGTCCTCGAGAGATTCCCTAGACTCTCCCACTGCGGGCGCACTGGTCAGATGCCACATCACACAAGAACAGTGAAAAGACTCCAAGTGCTTCTTTAGCTTCTGGGCGATCCGAAGTGCATGTTTCACTGCACATTAAAGTCGCATGGACTGCTGAGCCCAATGCGTTGGTCATCATCCAGGATGCAACTGTGGTGCTGCCTTGTGGGGCTGATCCCTGCTCTGTGCTTTCTGGTCCTGTGGTCTGTGGCCATGACCTCTGCTGGCACACACTGGTGTTCCGAGGTCTCGGTGGTCCCATCCCTGTTTTCAGGCCCCTGAACTCTCACTGTGGATCTGGGTGCTGACCCTGAGCTCTGAGCGTCTGGCCCTGCCAGAGCTGGGACTGAGGTCAGGAGGCACAGCCCTCGGCCCGACAGCCACGGAAGTCCCACATCCAGTGGACGGGGGGCCCCTTCTGGCCTTCACAAGTGTGATCCCTGAAATCGGCCGGGGATCAGCTGTCCTCTGAGCCCCTTCTAGAGGGACAGCATGCCATCCAGGGTGCAGAGCTTGCTGACACAACAACATCGAGTCGGGCGCGCTCGGGTCCGAATGACTCAGCTTTACTTCAGAACGCACCCCAAAAATGCCGAGGTCCGTCTTTCACCTGAGTGAGAACTTCTTTGGGATTGAGAAAGAGAGACGGGGGCATCCTGAGTCCTCAGGTTCCCGCTGCCGAGGAGGGCCCATTAAGCCTCAGCTTCCCGCCACCTTCCCTCGAGGCCCTGGGCCAGGGGTGCGTGATGCTCTGTCACAGATCGAGATACTAAAATGCCAGAGAAACACAGCAAGAGCCCAGGAGGCCTGAGAATGACAGACAAGCACCTACCCCAAGACACGACACTGCAGGTCCCAGAAAAACCCAGAACACAGGGCTCCAGGTATGCGACTCTGAGGTCATACTTTGCCTACTGAAAAAAGCAGCCTTTTAAATAAAGATGACAGGATTACGTCCTGCCCAGCAGTCCTCAAGCCGTGGGTCAGATGGGGCATGGCACAGACACTGTGCGGGGAGATCCAGGCCAGCGGGCTGTGCTCCTTACCTGGGAGGGAAGGAGATGTCCAGTTCGTGCAGTCTGTCCTTGAAAACAGACAGCTCTCTGTCGAATTCTAAGAGCTAAGAAGACAAACAAGAAAACGTCACTTAGGCTTTCTCCCCGGGAACTGGTGCTCTGTGGCTGAGTCCTTTGAGCCCTCTGGGAGACACGTAGGTTCAGGCAGCACCTGCCTTGCCCCATGTGTCTGCAGAGTGGTGCCCAGCGGACCCTCAGCCCAAGGGCTGCACTGGTCTGCAGTGACCTGCCCTGAGTGACGAGCGGTCCCCCACCTCACTGCAATAGTGTCCTGCAGAGGTGACACGGTGCCGTCTGCCTACTCACTGAATGACCAAGGCCGCCCTGCAGAGCAGCCAGGCACCATCCCCATGTGTGCATGTAGGCGATGGGAGCCTCATCCCACACACAGGAGCCTGAGCCAGCCCACTGGGCATGGTGCCCTCACCAGGGGCAGCCACCTTGCTGGGCTGTGACCAAACACACCTCAGGCGGCCTTCATCAATCATGTCCCCACAGCTGTGCGGGGCTCCCGTCAAAGCCACATTGCGCCCCTCTCCCTCCTGCACCTCATCCATCACTCCCGAAGCGTGCGACCAGCAGCACCGTCACACGGTGACGACCCGTGTGCCAGGCAGCTACCCGAGCCCTGTCTGCAGTTGGTGGGTGCTGGCCTCCGAGGGCAGAACAGAGGCCGTTTTGCACAGAGGACCAATGCAGGCACAGCTGTCCATCTCAGTTGCACAACATTCCTGAAGGGTTCTGGGCCACATGGACCCTCAGACTTCCAGGTGTGTGTGTGGGGGGACGCCGTTGGTAAGAAACAGTGAAACGCTGGCAATGCTTGGCCCCATCCAGTGTTGCCCCACGACCATGGGCAGGCCCAGGGTGGGGGTAGAGGCAGGGAGAGGAGAGGAGTGCTAGAGCCACTTGGCCTTCAGGGCACTAGCTGCCTCGCAGCCTCTGCATGGAGGAGAAACCAATTCCCCTTACAGAAAGGACCCAGGCCAAACTGCTTCTAGAAAGTTGTGTGTCAGCTCCTTGATGGGGCTGGGAAGCATGCGATGGATGACGCCCAGCCTGCACCTATGTGTGCTGACTGAGACACCTTTCAGGCCCACAAGCATAGTCTAGATCATTCTGCAGAGCAGGTGGCCGTGGATGCGTGGCTGCTGCTTCAGGACCCGGCAGTCTGGCCAAGTTGACAGCGTCGCTGCTCAGAGAGGGGCCTGCCTCTGACGAGCTGTGAGCAGCACTTCTGTGGACAGGCTCGGTGTCGGGCAGCACAGGCCACGCCCCAGCACCGGTTGCCAGAACTTCTGGTCTCTCCCTAGTTTCACCCAGACCCTCGGGGAAACACTCCAGCTATGTCCCTGCCTTCCCAGGCACCAGCCCCTCCCGGTTTGATGGGTGTGCTGTCGCATGTCACCACACACAGCCAGGGTGCCACTAGGGCGGGGCAGCTGACACGCGCATGGTGTATCCCTGGTGTCGGGACCACCGTGCTCGGCCTCTGCTGCAGGGTGCCACTTGGTTTCTTCCCACGGAGACTTAGTTCTTCTCCCTGCACTTGTGTTCCTTGTGCTGCCTGTTCTGGAAGATGCCTGCTGCGCCGTCCTTCTCCGCTGTCTCTGCCATCATGGGACCCCCCAGTCCGCATCAATGCTGCGGTCCGTCCACAGGTTTCAGATCTGTTGGCTTCCTTTAGGCCACTGCATTTATCCTTCTGATTCTTCACGTGTTCACTCTATAAAGCGTCCTTACTTTAACTTTTGTCTGTCACCAACACTTGATGTTCCCAAGGTCCGCCAGGACTTGGCTAGAATGCAGCTTTCTTGCGCGCATGCACTGGGCAGGATCAGCTGGTCTTCTGTGGACCCCCGTGTGCAGGAACCTTTACAGTCGTGACAGTGAGCGGCATAGCCCTCAAGGCCACCATCTGTGACCATGGGACAGCCCGGGCACCAGGTTCCTCACCCAGCTCTCAGGGTCTGACTGACCAGTGAATATGGGGACAGCTCAGTCCTCCTAACATTTGGAAGGGAACTCCCAGGACATGCTGGTGTCTTCCCAGCCCCTTCTCCAGCAGGGGCCAGCAGAGCTGACCTGCCTAATGGCCCAGCTCTGGGTTCATACAAGCATGAGGTCTCTGGCGTCCATGGACCCGTGTGGCCTGGCAAGTCTGCTGCCCAGTGCCCCCACCCCAAGTGGTGACCCTGATGCCCCTCCTCCAGAATTATTGCAGGAAAGCTGCTTTAAGAGGGAGGGGCTGTCTGTGCTCCCAGCGGGTGGAGGTTTTCTCAGCCACCACGACTGCCTGGCCATCCTGTCTGGGCAGCGTTGGAAGCAAGGCTCTGGCCCTCACCACTGTCCACTCGCTGGAGCCATGAAGGAGGTCAGAAGCAGACACCGATTGGAATGGACTTGAGTCCCCCAGCTGCAGTGGAGCGAATGAGTGGGTTCATCAGCTATGCGTCCTCAGGTCAGACTAAGATGTCTGAGCAGCAACGTGGGTGTCTGAGCCGTGGCCAGTCCTCACTCTAACAATCTACCTGTCTCTGCTGGAGACCACCTCAGGCCCACTGCCTCCTACCTGGCCTCTGGTCACAAAACAGATGCAGAACCACGTGGGGAAGCCGCAACCCATGATGCAGCCTGTATTTGAAGCCCCCATCGTCCCATCAGATCACGAGGGCTGGTGTGCTGAGTTGACTCTGACAGGCTGCCCCCTGCCAATGGGGCCGGCCTGGAGACAGCACCTGGGCCACATCCATGGGAAAGTGGAGCCATTGAGGTTGCTGCTGCTGGCGAGAACACCAGACGCAAGAGGTTTTGAGTAGAAATTACATTGCATTTCTGTTAAAACGATCATTTGTATCTCTGAGATTTTTCACAAACATGATAACCAATTTCACATGTATCTTAAACATTCTTCTTGATTTCAAATTGAAAAACAGCGCCGGCCGTGTGGACAATGATAAAGCAGGTGGTGGGTCACACGCATCTGTCAGGAGCTGTCCCAGCCGCACAAATTCCACTGTTACTGCAGAGACACTGGCTGATAAAGAAACAGGAGCCGGAAAATCAATGCACCCGGAGCTGGAGCAGTTGCTAAACACACAGAAAACATCTCCATCCAACAGGCCGAGCGCCGTGAAAAATCCCGAGCCCTGCCCTGGGACAGCCAGGAAAATTTAATCTCTCCAAATCCTCACCAGGGCACTCCATCCTGCAGCCCTGACAGCCCCACTTATAATTAATTATACAATTTCGATGAGAATATCGACTAAACAAAGCTATAAATCATAGAAAAAGTCAATAGGCATGGACACATTCAATCATGTCCCAGCCAATGATTACTACTCTTAAAATACAATAATTATTTTCAGGAGCCAGCTTGAATTAAATTTCTGTCAGACGGGTACAAGACCAGTGCTTGATGAAGGATGCGATGAGTTTGGGGGCCGTGTCTGCGCAGGCACATCCATCCTGCAGATGGGTGGTTTGTTCCCGTGGCCGTGGTGACGCCTGTTTACCCAGGAAGGTGAGGTGGTCTCCCCGTTCACCAGCCACTCCTCTTGTCCCTGCAATCAGCTGTCTCCTTGCGTGTGACCGCTGTGGGCTGGGGCAGGACACACATGTTCCCGTGAGCCAATGGTGGGGCTCTCTAGAATCGCCTCTTCCTCTGGGACTCCCAAATGAGCACCCAGGTCTTTCCAGAAAACCACCTGGAACGTGCATTTTTTTTTTCGTCTTAGCATCAGATTCCAAACCTCTGAACAGCCAAATGAATTTCTTTCATCTCAGGAAAAGACCACTTTCTCATGGTAAGCAAATGCAGACTACAGACGACTCCGCCATCCCTGGCGGCAGAGCTCTGTGAACCCGTGGTGGGGGCAGGAACTTCACCCGCATGGAGCCCAGGTCCCCTGGCTCAGACCATGTGCCCTGGGTCAACAGGCCTCCTTTCTAAATCTCCTTGCTCCTTTTGGAATGTTCTGCCCGTCTTCCTCTGAGGGAGCCTCTGCCACCTCCTGCCTTCAAGGGGCTGTCTCTGTGTTGGTTTCCCAGGTCCCGCACAGCTTGATGTCACTCAGTGCCCTGGGCCAGTCACCTGCACACAGTGCCCCAGACCTGCCCTCCTCAGGCTCTGCCCCAGGGACTTCTCGCCCTCCAACCAGGCGGGGTGGGACCGCCACAAGGAGTCTTGTCAGTAGGATGGTGGTTGAGCGGCCAGTGACTGAGGGGTGTGGACTCCAGGGACATGGAAGCACCAACCTTACAACGTGAATGGGCCAGGGCAAGAGTAGGGCATTGGGTGGGCCCACTGGGGAGGCACACAGCTGGGCACGTTTTCTGGGACAGCAGACCCAGCATCTGAGAAAAGGGGCAAGGTGGGCGGGCAGAGACCAGGCCTAGGAGGAGGGGCTATAGGAGGCCCGGATGGGTGCTGAGGCCAGGCCAGAGGCTCCTGGTTGGGCCTAGGAGCAAGAGCCCTGCCAAGGAGACTTCACAGGAGAGGACTGGGGAGGAGTGAGTGGGCTGAGGGGACCCTGCCTAGAGCTGGGTCTGGGCCAAAGGTTTTGAAGGACACGATGCTGGTGGAGACTGCTGATAAGGTGGACAGCTGCCACCCAGCCCTCTTCTGAGCACCTGCCATCACCTGATGAGCCCTCCCCAATAAGGGGAAGCTGAGGCACAGATGAGCACTGAAGCATTACAAGGCTGGGAATGGGGTCACCCCGCAGAGTGCAGGGCTGACTCCTAGCCCCGTCTTTGCGTTGGAGATGTTGTGCGAGGGACCACGGCTTGGGTGGCAGACCCAGAATGCAGCAGGTGACTGTGATGAGGATGGGTGCCTGGTTCAGAGCCATCACTCGGGTAGAGGTGTGGGCAGAGCCTCAGGAGGGATCTGGAGGCACCGCGCCCCAGCAGAGGAGTGTGGAGGTGTCCCCACCTCCCCGGGGTGCTTCCCAGGCACCATCCAAGGAGCCCCGGGGCCATGAGGACAGAACCAGCTGCTCAGTCACCAAAACTGTGGAGAATTCTGAACAGAGCTGATTATAGTGCCATGTGGGGCCTGAATGCAGCAGGGGCTCGTGCCACAGGGGTGATGAAGGCCACAGCTGTCCCTTCATAGTGCACCTTACTGCATAAATCAAGTCTCCAGTGACTCTTGTGGAAAACCTAAAGCAAAGAGGCCACAAGTGCACCCCAGGAGAACACGCAGCACACACTCTGCACCCGCCAACCAGGCTGTAGGCGACAGGGGTGTCCAGACTGCGGCAGGCACACATGCGCACATGCACTCATGTACACACGCAGCAGGGCATATGTATGCACACACAGCACACGGATACACGTGCACACACAACACAACATGTGCACATGCACACACATGCATGTACACTCAGGACGCTGCCTGGCAATGTGCAGGCATGCTTCTTCCCATGCCTCTCACAGGGAAGCATGACAATGACAGGTCGAGCCACCATCGACAGGGACTGCAGGGCGGAGGGCGCGGCCTGAGCACCCACAGAGCCACCAGGGGCAACCGTGTGATGGGAGGCGTGGCAGAGCTCACCGCAGCGCCGCTGTTGTCCCGGAAGACTTCCTGGTCAGCATAGTCGAAGACCTTCTTCTCCAGCTGCAGCATGACCTGCACGGGACAGCCGTCAGTGGGGACAGTGGGCGGGCAGACCCCAGCAGGCCACAGAGCCCTGACCTGTCCCTTCCCAGCTCTTACCTTCCGGTCATTATCTGACTCTCGGAAAATCAGCTTCACGACCTCGTTGGTGTCGGCAGCCCGGACTGTCTGCATGGTGGCCTTTGTGCAGAGAGCCTGGAAAGACATGAGGCTTAGTCCGAGAGCGGGGCTGTCAGGCCACATGCAGCGCGCTCTGCTGCAGCTGGGTCATCCTTGCCCTTTGCCCCGTTCAGGGCCCCAGAACCCCCCAGGGTAGGCCACCTCAGACAAAGTAACCCAGGAAAGGTGACCCGGGGAGGTCACCCCAGGGGGTTCGCTTGCAGAGCAGCTGCCCTGCTTGCTGGCAGAGGCAGCCCCACCCCGCCCCACTTGCTCCAGGGGCTCCTGGGCTGACATGGTTCACAGGGGACCCCTCGGCAGTTCTCTCTGCCTCTGCTGCCAGGCAGGACAAAGACCTTGCAGCCTTGGTGTCCCCGTGGGCAGGCTGGGGCCTCTGCAGCAGCAATACTCTCCCCAGTGAGGATCCAGGCCCCCTGGGGGTTGGGCAGGAAAACAGATCCCCCTGGGGGCCTCCTAGGGGGCAGGACCAGGAAGCACTGCCACCTACACTTGGACGCGCAAGCCACCTGAGTGGAATCAAGCCCAGATTGGTTTCAAAGGTTTTCTGGTCTTAACCTGGTGTGAGGCAGGAAAGGCACCATGGAGTGAAGGGGTCTCTCCTGAAGGCAGGCGCTGGAGACCCACCCGCAAGACAGGCAGCAGGTGCATGGTGCTCCAGCCAAGTTACAGAAAAGCAGGACACTGGGGCATTTGGGCACAGAACCAACAAAAGAAGGGAAGACTTGACACTGAAAAAGGCACGACATGACACGAGCGCTCTGGAGTGGCTGGGATACTGCACACTCATAGCCTGGGGAGAGGGGGTGGCACTTTCCTTAGGAAAAAGTGGCACTTTGCAGAGACAAAAGGGCAGCTAGGAGGCACGCAGACTCCCCCAGGGGCCCGCAAGAGCCCCTACTATGCAGAGGTGAAGAAAGATTGCTCACGAAACTGCAGTAAAGAGTACTCGGTTTTTATTAAAATACACAATAAAACTTGATCTCGAAGAAATGCGCCTGCAAAGCCCGTCAAGTCCTGAGCTGAGACACGCTGCCCGGGCTCCTGGGTCTGGGAGCAGATCTCTCCCGGGGTGGGGGAGGAGGGACAGTGTGGACCCCAGCACTCAGCTCCGCTAACATTCCAAGCACAGATCAACTAATCGGTCAAGCCCCCCTGAGTGGCTTTTGGACTCATGTGTCACAAATCAGTCTGGCCACCCCAGAGGGCTCGGATTAGAACAAGCAGAACAATCAGAGCAGCCTGGCCACTGGGCCACCCGCTGGAGGTCCCCCATCCAGATGCTAATGTGTGGAGGGCTTAGGGTCTCTGAATGGAGCACTCCAGGCAGATGCATTGTGGACCAGAGCGGATTCAGGAGCCCATGGTGCTTCTCCCAAAGGCATCTGCTGGAAACTTTGAAAACCTTGCTTTATCTCCCCACTTCAGGCCCGTGTGGGGTGCAGCCACTCCCAACAGCCCTCGGGCACTGCATTCAAAGAGGGACCTGGCTCCTGGCCGCAACCACTCAAGCAGAGCCTGCACAGCCGCCTCCTGGCTCCTGGGCCACGGAGGAAATACCGTACACGCTCCTTTTCAGGGTCTCAGTCACTTCACTGCTAGCAGTAATGAAGGCACCAGGAAGACCACCTGTTGTGCAAAGAGGACCCTGCACAGCACAGCAGCCCAGAGGCTGCTCCTGCAAGGCTTCCATCATGCTTCACGGCCCATTTCACTGGCACAAAGCCACCTCGGTAGTCAGCGTGGTGCGCGCAGTCGGCCGGAACCCAGCCTGTGCCATTGCCCCCTCAGCTGTCACATTGCAAAACGATGAGGGCCCTTCCAGGCAGCCTCACTGACCAGCTCACACTCCTGCAGACCAGCCCGTAGCCAGGGTGGGAAGCTGAGCTAGCCACTTGGCCCCAGCAGGCTGTCCCTCACCAGTTGGGAGGGTGTCCTCATTAGGTGGAGGACCCACTCTCCCAATGGGGGGGTACCCCCAGTCCCACCACTGTCTGGGCCTCTCTGACCAGTCCTGATGGGTGCAGAGCTGGACTTTCAGAAAGCGGCTGCACGTTGGTGAGGTGAGAGGTGCATGGCACCAGGAGGGGACCTAAGAGGCAGAGCAGGCAGGCGGCTCACTGGGTGTTCTCACAGAGTGCCGTCTCTGAACAGTACATGGATGTGAAGATGCTCCCCGTGTTCACTCCGGACATGTGGGCCAAGCACCTCACTGCGCTGTGACCCACAGGGTGGTTTCAGGGAGCACTGCCTGGACCTTACCAGAAGCTTTAACAGACTCAGCAGGGCTGGGCAGCACGCCAGGTCAGGGAGAGCTGCACAGGGCCCTGGTGTCCCTGGAGCTGGTTGGGGAGCTCATGAGATGATGGTGACCGTGTGACGGAGGTGCAGGGTCAGGCTCCTGGGGCCAGATGTCCTTAGTCTGGGCAGGTGGGAGGTGGGACGCTGGTGGGGGCTGAACTGGGAGGCGGCAGCAGTGAAAGCGAGGGTGGCATGGGTGTGGAGAGGTGAGGGACACGTAGCTCTCAGGGCTTCCAGAAGGGACAGGCACAGCGTGGGTCCTTCCCAGGGCAGGGGAAGTGGGCACATTTCCAGTTCATCTTTTCTCCTCCATGTTGGAAAAGATGGGAAATGATCAAAGCTTTAGCTGAAAAGGATCATTTGGTTGTACATGAACAGTTGTCTTGCCTGTGTCCGTAAAGCAGCAGGAACTGGGAAGAAGCATTTGGACTTCTCTTTCCGCTAAGACCCGTAGAAACCCTGACCTGTGAGAACAGAGGCCCGGGGACCCCCGGAGGACCTTCCGTGGGCTCCAGAGGCCGCAGCGGGTCTGGTGCATGCTGAGGATCTAGGATGCTGGGGCTTGTCACCATGTCCTTGTCGGGGTCCCACAGAGCCTCTCTTGGGCCAGACCCAAGGCCAAGGCAACAGCAGAGGAGGCAGCTGGGCTCACGACATGCAGTGTGTGTGATGGTGAAGATGCGATGCCCTTCCTGTAGGGAGAGCCACAGATGCAGAACATTCCAGTAGACGTTTGCACATCTTAACCTTCCAGAAGCATCTGAGCAGCACTCCCGCTCCTGGAGGGGACGAGCGCACAGTGACAAAATCGCCACCTGACCAGACCTGGGTATCGGAGACACTGCTGCTCAGTTATGGCCAAGGTCCTTTTATCTGGCTGACCCCACACTCAAGTCTGGTGGTGCAGAGGTGGGTGAGGTCTAATCTCTATGTTGGTCTTGGGTTGCACGACCTCCAGGCCGAGGACTGTCAGGACAGGAGTGGTCATGGCCCCCACCCTCCGAGGCTTTACTTTCTCCTGCCACCTGCAGTGGTGGCACTGGTCTAACAGCATCGAATGGGATCATCACGCAGCTTGAACCTCAAATTTAGACATATTACAGGAACTGTTGAAGAAAGTATTCTAGTGCATTCTTAAGGAATTCAACGATTAACCCAAACTAGACTTTTTTTGCTCTAATTGAGACCGCTTGCAGTAAATAACAGGACAACATCCCCAGAGACCGTCTCATCTAGAACAAGTTCAGAGACCAAGTGTCCTGATCCCATCTGGCACCCTCCTGATGACACGGCCTGGGGGTGACATGTCAGAGGACATGTGGTCTTGGTGCAGGGCGAGCAGAGGTGGTGCAGGGCCACAACAATCCATGTCTTCTTTTGAGGGCGTCTGTGAGTCACTTAGCTTCCGAATTAGACTTGGGAGCTTGTGAACTTTCTTTCATGAACTCGAAGCCTTAAAATGAGGAGCAAAATGTGGTCAACCTCCCGAAGTGGTGAAGCCTGGCCCAGGGTGACACTGCCCACCCAGGGACACTGCCCATGTCTTGCTAACACCTTCGACCTTGACGGTTTGATTGGTGGCACAAGCGACACGTCTGAGAGCACACAGAAGGCCCAGCGAGGACATGGTGGTGCCATCCCAAGAGCACTAGAGGCTGCTCCCAGCAGGGAGCCGCTGTGGAGTGCTCCCTGATGCTCAGCATTTAAACTTCTCGCACTGAGAAAGGAATAACCCAATTTTGAAGGAAATGTTAGATTCTCAAGCCAGAGCTCAGCTGGCACGTCCGCTAGCGCGTTCACGCAGAGTGCGGGGTGGGCACTCAGCTCCAAGTTGCTCTACGGGACTCGAGTTTCTTGCTTGTTGTGGGCCCAGCGGGGGCTGCATTGGGGCTGGTGGGTGGGCTCGAAGATGTATTAACCAATCTTTCATGCCCATCCCTCCAAATGTGACCCTGCGCCTGAGCTTTCATCCTCTGACAACTTCAGGAAGAAAGACATGCAGACCCTCTGATAGCATGAAATCGGAAACAAAGGGCGGAGACAAAGCGGGGCAAGCGCTGGACGCGGCCTGCTGGTCCCAATTTCAGACACAAACAGATTTTGTAGGATCTGCTTCTGGAGAGGTTGAAAAGAAAAGCTTGTCAAAGAAATAGGTTTTAAACAGCGTCTTCAGTGGTAGAGTCCCAAGGACACAAGCTGTGATCAACTCTGTGGAGACCTGTCAGCCACCGGAATCTCAATGCACGTTCTTTAGCCAAACCACTTTTGTCTTGGATTCTGGACACAGGCTGGACACGTAGCTGCTTGGATGCAGTACTGCTGAGGACCAAGTGTGCCTCACTCTTCTCCTGTCAGCCTGTGTGTGCTGAAACCTGCCCAGGTCACCACCTTAACAGCAGTGACAGTGAGAGTGAGACTCTGGAGATGGCGGAGGAAAGCTGTCATGGAGAGTGCTGCAGACGACACCTTCGGGAGTCCACAGGCTGATTCCTGGAGGTTGCCTGGCCTGGCCCGGTGGGATGGTCCGAGCTCTGTCCACACCAAGGGAACAGGGCTCTGAGTTTGCCACAGGAAGCTGGGATTCTAATGGTGTTGCATCTGGGCAGGGTTGGCATTGGCGCTGACCACACACACGGGTGTCATCATGGTTGTGGTCCCCAGCACACGCTGTCACCCATCACCCTCTGTGACAGGTGCTGGAGGTGCTGGAGGTGCTGGAGCTGGGCAGCCTGCCCTACCCTGCTGGCTGGCTGCCCAGTGCTCCTCAGTTCTGCAGTCTCTCATGGGACGTCCCTGGGACAGAGCTGTGACATCACTCTGGTTAGAGGCCCACTGAGCTGGCCTCCCTTCCTCCGGGGCCAGCTAAGGATGCATCGTGGATGTTCCCTCCATCCTGATCTCACTGTCCCCGTGACTGAGTTATTGGGGTTCTCCTTCCCTCTGACGGAGCGCCAACATCAGAGAAGCTGTGTGAGCATGCGTGCTGGCAATGGCCAGCCATGGAGAAGCCCTCACCAAACACCAGTCAGGGTAGCAAGCCACACATGCCATCCTCTACCCCGCTCACCCTGACAACCTTGCTTAAATTCTAAACAAACACGCCTGTGGATACAGAAGGGCCCTGCACCATCTCCAGTGCGGCAGCGACGACAGACACAGAGAAGGTTTCTAGAGATGGTTTACAGAGAGTACTTGAGGTAGGTTTACCCTAAGAGAGGCTAGAGGGAAATCACTACCATTTAGATGCAAACTTTTCAAGTGACTTCAGGAATAGAGCTGACTCAGAATGTAAGATGGGCATTTGTGCTACAAACACCTCTTGCAGGGTGCGGGGCGCCAGTGGGAACATGCTCGCGGTGCAGCGTCCTCTTAGGCCACCATGACACTGGCTCCAAAGAAGCGCTAACAGAACAGCTGTAGGGCCTGCTCAAAATGGGGTCAATGCTGTACCCCAGAACACAACTGAACTCCAGGGGCAAAGGAGCACACAGGAGTTCTAGGTACAGCTGCTGAGTCACTGGACGTGGCTCCTTGGCTCATACAGCGAAAGTCATCTGAGTCCAAACACATGTGAAGCAGAGGAAGGGCAACGCATTCTGGAGGCTCCGCAAGGGCAGCACCAGGCTCTGGGCACCTGTGGCTCTGGACGGTGCTAGGAAAAGAGCTCCTGCGCCTCTCCGGTACAGCAGTGTCTCACCTGCGCCATGAGAAGCTCCAAGCACTGTGCCACATTCCTGAGGCTGTGCTGCACAGGGCTTTCACACACCTGTTCACACGGAGGCCACAGCACTGTGTCGTATCCCAGTCAGAGAAGCGGAGACAGCATGGCTGCCGCAGGACGAAGACGAAAACAGCCTCATCCTGGCTGGGCTGGGGGGCCCGCACATCCGGACACTGAGTGTGCGTGGCCTGGGCCTGGCTGCGATCCTGCACACGAGCACCGTCTGCGTGTCCAGCTGAAGGCAGCAGGTGCCATGCTGAATCGAGGGTCTGGGGCTGCGTGGCCCGAGGGTGAGGGAGAGGAATGGGGGCACGCTGTGGGCTGTGTGTGCCGCTGGGGTGGGCTGAGGCTGCGTGAACCAAATGGGGCCCCTGGGGGTGGTTGCCCTCACTTCTGTCTCATTTGCTTTGACTTCTGAGAGGAGACCCTGCTACGAGCAACATCCTTCCAAAAGTTTCCAGGGACAAACCCCCCGGCCCTGGAAGGAGAGAAGCCGATTGGGATCGTTGAAACACTGGAGTCAGAGGCGGCAGCCGGGCAGTTCTGGGTGTGGGGCTGGCGGCAGTTCATGAAAAGGCGGCTATGAGGTCAGCAGTGAGCAGCCTCCCCCCCGTTTTTTATTGTCAGCTGTCCACCCAGAACAACAGCTCGCCATAAAAACGCTTTCATCTCCTCCCCAAGGTGCTGACCCTACTGCTGATCCAGCCCACCTGGCCACGGGGACAGTGCAACCACGGCACCTGCACCCACATGGCTCACGGGCGGCCCCCACAGTGGGTAGAAAGTCCAGTGTTCCAGAAGGCAGCAGCGAGGGCTCGTCCTCAGACGTGTGTCCAGTAGGTCTGCACACTTAATAGGTCTAGGGACGCTCCCTGGACAGACACTGCTGCCTGCCAGGGATGTAGTGCTCGCTGAGGTCACCTGTGTGTTCTTGGTTTGGCTTCCTAGGACCCTGACACTCTCACACCAGGGCTCCCGCTGGGGGTGAGCATAGCTCCTGCAGAGATCT
This sequence comes from Solenodon paradoxus, assembly GCA_004363575.1. Classification (NCBI taxonomy): domain Eukaryota; kingdom Metazoa; phylum Chordata; class Mammalia; order Eulipotyphla; family Solenodontidae; genus Solenodon; species Solenodon paradoxus. The sequence goes on along the minus strand of RJWH01005081.1, from coordinate 71,583 downwards.
GGCTCTGGCAGCATGGCAGGCGGCCGGAAGAGCACTCTGTCTTCATCCTGACATCCCAGGGCGGAGCAGGGGCTGGCGGGACAATGCAGCAGGTGCACTGGCCACTGAGCCAGGGCTGACCCCAGTCCTGTCAGACCAGTGGACAGGTGCGGGGAGGTCAGACACCTCCTCCTTTTCTCTCATTGTAGGGATAACTATTTGACATCAACCTATCAATAGTTGGAAATAGTAACTAAATTAGTTTATATATCAAACTTCCTTCTTTTAGTAAGAAAATTCTCTAAACGTAAACCTAGACGTCATTGTCATTACCACTGCTGGTCACTTCTGACAGATGTCACAGCCCTATATCAAGATACACCAAACAGAGATCTCTTATTTTTTAAAACACTCATTAGAATACAGATGTAATGATTCGAATGAATCATTTTGCTGCTCTTTAAAACCAAGCAAATAAGCTAAAGCTACACTTAGCTGATGTGCCCACACCGGCCCCACAACCTCATGACCGGGGTCTCCTTTATAACACTTGTTCCAAGAGCACAGATGCAGACACGGCCATGCGAACACTGGCCCTGTCTGCTTAGGAGGGGCTCACGCGCCCTTAGAGGTGACATTGCAGGTTATGCCCTTTCTCCGTCTCATGGATGTAAAACTGCCTGGACCGTGTAGTCCTGGGTCCTGACACCCATGGAGTTGCTGCCAGCAAAGGCGGCCACACAGGCTCTGGAGGGCTGGGCTCGCCATGGCCAACAAGAGCCAGGCGCCAGCTCACAGACCTGCCCACACGGGGCGGCCACAGTGCCCCTACCAAGAGCTGATGGTGGCCTGGGGCTCAGCCTGGCCCGCACCCCATTGTCTCTGGGACACGGGGACACAGCCAGGCTTTGGGTTTAGCAAGGTCATTGGAATGCAGACACAAACTAGACCTCTCTGTCGGGGTTCAGTCAGCCAGGCGACCTTCCAGGCTGGCACAGGCAGTGCGTGCCAGATGCCCCTCCTGCTAAGGGGACCCACCCACCAGAGGGAGGAGAGAGAGAGCAGGAAAGCCTGGCCTGGGCGAGCTGCACATCAGCATCAGCGGGCAGTCTGGTCACACCCACTCTCTGGGCCTCAGGCTTCACCCCTAGTGATGCGGTGGGTGGGTCTGGTGGTTCCTCCAGTTCTCTGAGCATGGTGGGTGCCGGGGCCCCCCCACCTAGTGCAGAGTCGGGGGAGGCTGCTGCGGCACCATCAGACTGAGGAGTGGGTGCTCCCTCCCAGGACCCTCCTGGCCCAGCTGCACCTGGACATGCACCTGTCAGTCACTGGCAACCCGGCTTTGAAAACAGCCACCAGCCTCCAAAAAACGCATCCATCATCGCTGCTGTCGTCGGTGATGGACGGCAGGTGGGCGGGCGGCCGGGCCATGCAGAGACAGGAGCGCCTGGCACTGCTGTCACTCTCTGTCACTGTGGCCATCTGAGCGGCCCAGCTGCCAGTTGCCACTGCGCAGAGCATTATGCGCACCCTCTGAGCAGCCTGCCAGCAGCCGGTGAGGCTGATTATTAATTAGTTTGTGACGCATGGCCCATTAGACGGCGCACGATAATAGAGTTTAATTTGTGTGTGTTTTAATTATGGCTTAAGAGGCACCAAACTTGATGGCAGATCATCTTTCCAGTTCTGCTCCACAAGCACGTTTTGTTCATTTGCATTTGAAACAGGAAGCTGCGAACTCGGGCATCACTTGCACGCAACCTCTCTGAGCACAGAGGACCGCCAGGCCTGCCAGCAGGGAAGACTTTTCACCTCCTTGGAGCTTAGGGGAGGCTGGCTGGCTCCCTGGGGTGCGGGTCAGCTCCACTGAGCTGCCAGCCCCACCCCCTCCAATCCAGGGCTGTGGATCCAGCTCACTGGCCTCCCTTGTTTGGAGAAGGAGTTAATTAACCTCTGCTGGGTCTCGACAGCCAGGGCTGTCCTTGACCCCACCCAGATGGGCTCTGTGATGAGCCAGAGCTGCACTTCCCCTCTAGCTTCCCGACTTCTGCATGAAGTAGCCGCCCCAGACCACATGCCCTAGATCCTAGCCCCAGGGCCGTGCCAACAGGAGGGCCAGCCTTTTCTCACCCAGCCTCCCTCTCCTGCTGTGACAGCACTGTCACTGCCCCAAGGCCAAGACCAGATTGTGTGGCCCTGTCTCTGCTTCCAGGCCCTGGCCTGCTGTCCTGAGAGGGGAGGCAGATGGCTGAGGGTTGCTGCCTGTCCATAGTTACCAAGAGAAGCACTGGTACGGTGAGGCTCAGGGCCGCTCCAGCTCTGCAGTGGGCCAGGGCCTGCCTCCCTCAGCGTCCCCATGCCCTGTGCCTGCCCAGGTCCCCACGGCAATTCAAGAACCTCGTGGGAACCCTGGGTCCTGCCAGGCCCCCCCACCACCGAAGGCCCTGATCCAGGGCACACGTCCACTGGCCCGTACTGATACCAAAGCCAGGATGGCCAGGATGGCCCTAGGGAGTCACTGTGCAACGCTGCTCTGGCCTCCCTGGAACCGCAATGAGGGGTGAGGCATGGTGGGGAGAGGAGGAGCCCTCCCACTTGAGCTGGACGACACAAGTCACATGTGCCATGCTCTTCCCAAAACGCTCTACCCAGGATGAAGACGTGTTAAAGCAGAGGAATCACGACACGAAAACGAGGTAGCTTTGCCTCTCGTGTCCACCCTGGAGGGTTCCCTAAGCTGATTCTCACCCTGCCAGCATTGAAGGGACAACCCAAGAGGTCACTTGCCCCAATGGTCTGAAGAACCCTCACGCTAAAGACCATGCTCCACGTGACTGCAATAAAAAGTCACAGCATCAGCTTCATGCATGCAGCAAACTGCCAGAAAGTACCCAGAGTTTTTATGTGTCAACTGAACAGCTGTCTATCTGTAGGTTTTACAGAGCTACTTGGACATAAAAACCATCCAAAAATTAATGCATGGATCTTAAACATACTTGTTTATTTACTGAGCAAACAACTCAATCAAAAACAATAGATTTTCCTCCCACTCTCTGAAGGCACCTGACAGGCAGCATCACACACAAGCCCTGGCCGCTCTCTCAGGTGTGCAGGTGCCCTAGCACATTAGCCAAGGCACTGACTGCATGGCTGGAGCAGTTCCCCGTCCCATGGGACTTGCGAGGGTAAGGCAGCCTGCCCACAGACGGCGCCTGGGCTGTAGCCACAGCGGGGAGCTGAGCATCAAGTCTCTGAGCCAAGGCCAGGGCCTCGACAGGGCAGTGCGGATGTGTCTGCGTCATCAGACCTGACACCTGTTGCTCAACCTGCCCCTGCACCTGGGTGAGTCCTGCCCACAGGTCCCTGGGTTCTGCAACCACTGCCCAGGGACAAACACGGGCAGGACCCGGGGTGGGGCAGGAGGTGCTGCTTCCTTCAAACGCCAACTGAGTGTGGGAATCACAGACTAAAAGGCAGCGTTCTGGAATTCACTATCAGTGCCAGTTACTTTGATGGGAAAGTAATCGAGAATGAAGACTCTTCACTTTCCTGATGGGAGAGGGGGAGAAAGCTGGAAGAACCTGGGAAAGCCGAGGATCCACTGAGCACCAGTACTCATCGATCCTGGAAACTTCTGTGCTGTTGGAAGCTTGGAGATGCTTGAAGTTCCTAGGTGACTTCCAAAACACGCATCGTCTCTTGGGAGAGCACCTGGCCGGTTCACGAAACAGTCCCTTCAGCATGAGATGATGACAATCCCTTACTCCTGCATGTCAACTCTTGGAAACAGCCCAACCTCCAGCATGAAGAACGTGCCTCCAGCAGCAGCCTGGACAGCTGAACTCCTGAATTCCTGCCTGTGCTCTACCACCAGCCCAACTTGTGTGATGGGCAGGCAGCTCAGGACAGCACTCCCTTTGGGATGCACAGGAGGCCCGATGGCCCAGGTCCAGGATGCACTGTGGTCGTGTGGATGCCCCTGGCAGGAGCCCCTTTCTTCGGGAACACAAGGAAGCCTGAGGGGGAGCCGAGGTGCTCGTAGTCGGAAGAGGGCACTGGTGTGGTGTAGGGGCTCGAAGACGAGCTGTAGGCAGCGAAAGGCAGCCTCCAGTGCCCCAGGGGCATCTTCTCAGCCAGTCCGTACTGCGTCCACCTTCCAACCCACTCAGCTGCCGCGGCTCCTTCAGCTGGCGAGCCCACACTGCGCCACGCCAGCCGCCTGGCCGCGCCCTCCCCACCGCCAAGGGCCCCCAGGCCCCTGGGAACAATTCCGGCCTGCGTCTGGACTGCTGCTCTTGTGACGTTTGTTCCGTTGGGATGAAAAGGCTACTTCTGAAACTCCTCTGACCTTTCTAAACAGGCAAGCTGCAGCAGCTCCCGATCGAGCATTCTGGTCTTTCGCGGGGTCTCGGTTCCGGAGTGAGAAGGCCCTTGAGGGGAGGGCACGGCTGCTCCGAGCACAACAGACCCCTGAGTTCCAGCAGAAACACCCGGTGCTCAGAGATTTGAGACTTTGTGAAAATGTGACTTTTCACCCCAACCACCCATATGCAAGGGGGAGGCGCCCCTGGAGGCCACAGCTCACACCAGGCAGACAGCAGCAAGGTAGGTGTGCCAGCTCTCCTGGGCAGAGTCTAGGGGTGCCCCCTGGGTCCTAGGTCCCGACTGGGGTTGGAGATGCACCCCCAAACAGGTCAGCAGACCAGGAAAGGCCTTTCTGGATGCGGGGTTGGTATGGCTCCTGGAAAACAGCCCACAAGGACGCTGTGCACTGTGATCCAGGCGCAGCGCAGTCTCCTGGGAGTTGGAGAACGTTCAGGAAGCACCACCTGGTTTCCAAACACTTACACACGTATTTGTGCGGCCTCGCTTGGCGAGGTACCGTCAGCTTAATTAAATTAGAAAAAAGAGGATTTCAATAGAACATTACTCATCTCTGTCAGCCAGAAGGAGGTGGAGGGTGACCAGAAGCTGCTCCGTCTGTCTCTAAGGAACGATTTTCTATGCGGCCTGGAGAGAACGTGCCAGAGCCCTGCCTGAACTACTAGTGGGCCAGCCTTCTCCTCTACTATCGCCTCTGCACGGGAAGCCCTGGCAGTCAGCCTGGCACCAGCCTCTGTGTGAGGTGGTGGGAGCTCTGGGCTGCCCTTGGGTGCAGCCTAGCCAGTTGGTGGGAGCTAGGGTGACAGCTTTGACCATGGGGTGTCAGCGCTCTCCTGGGCTGTGGGACGCGCCAGCCCCTGCGGCGGGTGAATCAGGGAGAAGCGGGTTCCTGGCCCCCAGGACAGAAGGACTCCCAACACTACTCCGTGGGGACGGACAAGAACCGCACGGTGCTGAGCCTGGTCTCTGACCCAGTGCCTGCCAGGCTGAGTGGGGCTTCCAGCTGTACTTGTTTCTCAGGGGGACATCACAGGGGACCCTGAAACTCAGCCCTCTAGGTGTCCTGAGACAAATGTGGCCTTGAGTGTCCAAGGGTAGAGATGTGCGATTTACTGAGAGTCAGCTTCTGCCAGGGGAGCAGTGCTGCCTCCCTCCCCTTCCTAGAGCTGAGAGCTGCGGTTAAAACAGCAACAGAAACTTGGGGCTCTACGTCAGCTCTACTTCCAGCAGAAAGCTCTGTTCTCTCAGGGTTTCCGTGAGGTACAGCCAGTAGGGACGGTGGCCGGCCCACCCACAGCACTGCGTCGAGCACACATGGGGTAGTCTGCCTACCTCCACCACGGACTTAGAGTCCAGTCGGAAGTTGAAATCACCGAAGACGAAGTAGGAGACCTTCTCGAACCGTTGGTCAATGATTCTGGAAGAGGAGGAAAAGAGTGTTACCAGGGTGTGGTGCCAATGGGCGCCATGCCCTCCCCACAGACAGTCCCCGCACATCCCCGCTCCCAACGGCAGTGCCACCTCACATGCCAGCTCTCTGGGAAGGGCAGCCTACTCCCAGCCTGGGTGGGAACTCTGCTGAGGGTGGAGGGGAGCCAGGATTCAGGGCGCAGTGGGACTGAGGGGAGCAGAGCGCCCTTGATGGTTCTTTCCATTAGGCGTGGTGCTTGAACTTGTCCCGAGTGCTAATGGAGCACCCCATTTGGATGCTTCAAAGTTATAAAGTAACAGCAATTTTCTGCATCTTTCTTTCTTAAAGACTTGCTGGGAGAAATTTTCCACATATTTTAAATCCACACAATCCGTTTCAGTGAAACACACTGACGTTGATAGAGGTTTTGCTGGTAGCCTCCCCAGCTACTAGACACTAGAAAGTCGTGAACACGGCTCAAACTACAACCCAGGCCCCAATCACCCGTGACGCGCGGATGGTTAGTGAGAGGCCACCTCATGAGACCAAGGTCATGGCTGCTCGGAAGCAGGACGGGCCACCACCCAGACAATCTGGGGGAACCACGGATCCCAAAGGCCTGCCAGCCTCCCGCCATACCCGCTGCTCCAAATGGAACGTCACTGAGTAGGTGAGAGCCAGGGAGAATTTCCTAACCAAACCAACTCAGCAATTCAGGCTGGTCACTGAGAAACCGGGTTGTCAGCAGTCATGCCTGCAAGGCATCTAGGGTGCGTCTTATCCTCTGCCTGGGTTTCGGGCCTGGGGCCGTGCTGGAGTATCCAAATGGCCGAGCAGCGGTTCCTGCTCACACCTGCGTGGCCTTTAGTGCCTGACTTGCCAGCACACTACTGAACTTGTGCCCAAGGTAGGTACAACCCACTGGGTTGTGATGTGTCTGTGTACACACAGCAGTCTTTGCAGGTGCTTCTCAGATGCTGCACTTCTGCTGTTCACTGCTTTCCTTTGCATTAGTTCCTTGACTTTTCCTTTTTGAATTCCAAAAGTTTCCCTGCGAACTGAGATAATAGCCCTCTGTCTACGCAGACAGAGCTCATCCTTCCCTCTGGCTCACGTCTGCCCGGCACCCCTGGAGGCACCTGCCCCACTACGGCTGACGTGTCCTCTCCAGAGGCTGTGCTTGTTCCAACTCACGGTCTCTCTTGCTTTCCTGGAGGAAGAGTCTCACGGTCAGTCCTTACTCTGCCCGGAGTTCCCGCGGGAGCGAATCTCAGTTCATCGATTTCCCAAGTGCTGATAGATCCCCACCACATAGAAACATTCCCTCCCCTTTCCACACCGTTTCTATGGCACCAAATTCCCCAAATCCCATGGGTCTTTTGCGACTCCTTTAGAGACTTTTCGATTCTTTTCTACGGATCCTACATCTATTTTGGACTCAATGACTTCTCGTAGAGAAGTCTTTCTTGTTGAAAAATGTTTTAAAATGGTCTTGGTTACTTTCAAATTTCTTACATATCATTAACTGATGTATCATTTTGCCTAATTCAACAGTTTTGTTTTCCTTGAACTAGAATCACTTTCAAATTGTACATTAACTTGAAGAAGCAGCACTTTTTTTTTTTTTAACGTATTATTACTAATTACAGATGCCTAGTCATTTATTTCCTCAGTTTAAAAGGACATCTTTCTATGGAGGAAACATTGTTCAGGGTGGGAACAGCAGAGACGCCCACCGCTTCACATCTGGCAGCAGGGAGTTGTCTGAGGGAAAGGGATCCTTTCCTGCCATTCAATACCCTTCAGAGAAACTATGCAGGCTCTCTGAAAGGCTGACAGGACCCCTGGAACACAGGGTCGGGGCCTGCATCCTCGATCTCTTGTTAAACCTTTGATGCTGCCAGCATGGGGAGGTCAGAGATGGTGCGGTGATGCTGTGCTGTGTGTGTGCGTGGTATGTCTGGTCAGCTCTCACCAGGCACCTCTGCTGTCCCTGGAGTTCTTGGAGACATGTCTCACAGGCATGTGGTGCAGGAGGTGAGCTAATGTTACCCCTCAACTCTTAAATGCTGAGCAAAGCCAGGTTCTAGGGAATTTGCTCTGATCTGGATGACAACCCACTGGGCTCTGCCCTGCAGAGACGAAGAGCATCCTGTGTCCTGGGACGGTGAGTGTCAGCGGGCAGTGGAGAAGGGGACTGCTGGATGAGGTCCCCACGAGGTCGTGGGGCACGGCGAGGCCCATGGCCCAGGAGCTGACGGACAGTGAAGGACGCCAGAAACAGCTGTGGCTCATAGCGGAGAATGACCCAGACCCCATGACACACACCCTGGCTCCAGAGCATGGCTGCAGGCACAGGCCACATGTGTCACTGACCATCCTAACTCGAGGGGAAGGGAAGGGGCCGGAAAGGAGTGATGATGGCAGCCTGAGCATGAACTGAATAACAACCCTCGCTGGCTAAACGAGCCCAACTGGAGGCAAATTCCTTAAAAAAAAAAAACATTTCAGACTTAGCACCTTTCCGGACACACTTGGTAAAGCTCTGAAGAGTCTGGAGAGAAAACGCTGCAGCTGCCTGGGGGGGCTCTGGCCTCGCTCCCGAGAAGAGCAGGACGGCAAAGTGGAGAGGAGGCGGGTTCCCGCGGTGAGTCTGGACCTTGTAATGCTGTCATTAAAAACCTAAACTTTATCATATTTCTGGGCCCGCTCTCTTTGATAGAACGGCTGAGCCCATTAATAACCACCACCATCTCGAAAGGTCGCACAGGCTGCAAGATGAAGGGGCTGTCGGCCACGCAATCACCTGAGTGCCAGCGCCGCCCCAGCCCTCGCTTTTAATTTCAATATAGTGCCATTTGGACTTGGAGAAAAAAGAGCTGTTTTGAAATTAATTACCTTGTCAGTAGCTATTATGATTAAAAAGTAGGCCCACATCAATATCATGTGCCTAATTCAGAAAGAGAATTACAAGAAGAGCCATAAAAATCAATTTTTTAGGCCTTGAAAACAGTCTCCTTGTTTTGACAGGCGAATCCGTAAGGTGACAGGAGAAGCCGCAGACCTGTGTCTCTCGATGGCGATTCCCGGATGCTGCCAATGAGGTTTCTGACGGTGCAGACAAGGTCCCCTGCAGGGTCCAGACTGATACCCAGACTCGACCTTCCAGGGACGCCAAGGCACAAGCAGCACCATGGACAGTAACCTGCCATGACATTGGCGCCCAGGAGCCAAAAGCAGAAACTGCGCTCTGGGTGTCTAGGAAAGTCTGACAAGCCGTGCACTTGGGCCTCGGGCCCGTCACCTGCCACGCACACTCACAGCACCTGTCTGATCCTGGTGCTCGTATTCCAACCTCTCTTCCCAGCATGCGCAGGAGGCCACCTGGGCACACACATCCCTATGGCCAGGTCCACCACCCTGGGCTGAGCTGGGAACCCCAAGGGAGGACCCCACAGAATGGTGCCATGCACACAGCATGGACACCGTCTGCATGCCCGGAGAAGGTGCCTCCCGGGCCCACACTGGGAAATGATGGTGTTGACACATGGCTCAGGGCAGAGAGGACACATCTGTGAGGGAGGCTTGGGTCTGGGGGCGTCTGGTCTTCTGTGGTGTCCAGTCTCTATGCTGCCCAAGATAGGCTGCTTCCGGAGGGGTGGGAGGGCTTCAGGCCCCTCATCACTAAATCAATCACCTTTAAACCTCCACGGTCCCCCTTATACCACTTCCTTTAGAGAGGTCTCGGGGGCAGGTGATAGCTGCAGGCAGGCTGAGTGTCTGACCAGTGTCACCACGATTTGCTTGGATACCACCAAAGACCAAGCAGTCAGCACATCAGCCCTTGAGCCTCTGGCTCCTGGGTCCTCACGTGTCTGTGGAAGAAGCTGAGTGAGGAAACAGGGTCAGACTTCCTGGCCCAGAGAAAAGTGCTCACACACCCAGAGTGTGAGCAGGATGCGGCAGGGCCAAGAACGCTGCCACGGTCTGGCAGAGATGCTGTCCTCTGTGTCAGAAAACAGGGACAATCCAGCGAATGTCCACAGGGTGGGTGAGCGGGGGGCGCTGGGAGGGACAGAGCACTCCGGAGCCCTGACACTACTTGCATACGAAAAGCACAAGTGATGCGAACACGCAGCGTGTGAATAACAGGCAGTGGATTCAGGAGTGTAGGGAGGACCTGGGCTCAGGATGGAAGGATGGAGTTGCTTTATTTCTTAACAAAAGCACAAAGGTGAGACCTAGAGGGGGACGTGAACTTTGTCATCACAGCCACTTACACTCTTCAAGATGCTTGTGCTTGTTTTCGATAAACAAAATAAAGGACAGATTACAGATGCCCTCAGCCATCGGGGTCACGAGGAGAAATGCACTCACTTTGCTGGTCTTTGCCCTGTCTGCAACACCCTGGGAGGCCCGGACCTTCCGGCTGCTCAGTGGCAGGCAGGGCATGCCTGGCCAGTTCCCCGCCCAAGGTGGCTCTAGACACACAGAGTGGCCACAGAGGCGTCCTGGCTGCCACCCGTATTTGCACCTCAGAGCTGAGAAGCTGCCTGGGCCAGCGTGCAGAGAGTGCGGGCGAGACAGCCGGTGCCACCACAGGGGTCCTGAAGCTGAGTGTCAGCACCAGGCCTGCCTCTGCCTGGAGACTGGCCCTTTTCTTTGCTGAGGGGCAGTGAGTTCTGGGAACGGCCCAGAGAGGACTTTCAGGCCGGAGGGTCTTTGAGCAGCTGACAGCTGACTGATGACCGCCCCCATGGGACAAAGGGGCTGCGTGGGGCCGCATCACATCGCTTCTCCCTGGGAAACTAATTGCTCCCAGTTGTTCTGAGCAACATTATTTTTCTGGCAATCATTTCCTTTGAATGCCCAAAATGAGCATGAAACAACTCTTTTGACCGGACATAAAAGTTCAATGTCCCAATGTTGATCAAATTAACTTCAGCGTGGTGACAATGGACTGTATTTGTGAGAAAATAATGGGGGACAAAGGGGTGCTCTATGCCAAGATTTCACAGTTGTAATGTAAAAATGTTTCTGTTGAACTAGGCCAGGCCACATTTCAAAGGGGAGACAGAAGAGCCCTGTCAACTGTGGAAAAAAATCTCATTTCACGGGCAGAGCAAAGGGAGGCTTCAGGAAGTTTCAGGGGCCGGAGCCAGAGAGACGTCTACAAGTGAGGGTGCTATCAGTCCCCCTGGTGGGGTGCCCAGAGAGCCAACAGGGTGGCCTGGACGGCCTGAGCCAGCCCCAGGACAGAAACAGAGCTGTCCTCTAGGTGGGGATACAAAGTGGCTGAGGCTCACATGAGTCTCAGGGCTGACATGTGTCACTAAATCGAGGGTTGCCTTCTCTTTTAACCTTTTGTATTAGAGGTTAAAAGCAAAAAATAGTGACTTGAGCAAAAAAAGCAACGATTATTTGTCATAAAAAGCAAGTGCCCCGGGGCACTTAGTTAATGATGGAACTCTGCCGTCCACATCCCTAAGGCTCACCCTTTCCAAGGTGCTCCTGGTGCAGGCAGTTCTGCAGCCACTGGGGGTGCTGGGAGGCAAGAGACTGTGGAGCTCACAGCTCAGACAGGAGAGGGGGCCCTCTGTCCACAACGTGCTATATTTAGGCCAAGCCCAGAGACAACACGCAACTGAAGACAGCACAGCGCCTCTCAGGCTTGGCCGGGGCCGACGCCACACCTCCGGATCTGTGGGGGCTGAAAGGGGGGTGCGGCCGGCTCCCCCCACAGCCGCACACAATGCTCCCAGAGGTTCCCAACACTGTGAATGGGGCACTGTTGGTGGCAGCGTCCATTCAAAGGGCCGGCGTGGCATTGTGCTCCAACCGGCAGAGCAGAATGCGGGCTGCTGGTGCTGCCAAAAGGTTGCAGCCCCGTGAAAGGGCGGCCCTATTCAGGCTCCCACAGAACGGCCTTTTGTGTGCGGCCGCACGCGGAGGTCCGGATCTGCGGCTGGCTGAGCACCGGCCGTGCCTGGGAACGCGGGCGCCCGAAGGTTGTGGGGTGGCATGTCAGTGTCACAGTGGTGACACCTGACCGAATGCTCTGGGCTGTCTCCCCCAGGGCCCCAGAGTCTGGCATGCACACATTTTGTTGGCAGGAGGCACTGTCTGTCCTGCTGGGCTGCCTCAGGCCCCCGAGGGTGAAGACAGGGCAATGAGCAGTGCAGGGGTCACCAGGACAGAGAGGTGCAGACACTGGTCTGGGACATGGTCAGCTTGCAGACAAAGCACCAGCCTGTGGCTTCCTGAGCACCCAGGGCGCCACAAAGTCGGGCTGGGGTGCAGTCTGTGACCTGGAGCAGCGATGACCGGCTGCAAGGGTTGTATGGAGAGGGGGTGGAGCAGAGGCGGCACTCGGCGGGCTGCTGGCCCACATAATGGTCACCCCGAGGTGCCCAGATGCTGAAGGCCAGAGCCCATGTCAGGCCCTGGGCAGGACGCCCTGGGCAGGACACCCTGGGCAGGACGCCGTGCCCAGCACAGCACGGTGTCTGAGGAGAGACCCTCAGCCAGTGTATAAACCCCATTTCGGTGTCTTTTCCTCTTTCCCACGAACGCAAGAAGGAGAGCAGGTGCCCACCTTTATGTCCACTAGAGGGGACTGCTCAGGCCCCGTGCACGTTGTCAGATCAACAGTTGTGAATTTAATATTTTTGGCTAATAGGAAAAACGGCTTCAGAGAATCATTGGAGCCTCAAGGTAATGGGTGGGGTGGGCAGTGCTTACCTGTCCAGCACGTAGCCCAGGGCCTTGTGCCGAATGCCCGAGTACACGGAGGGGCTGCTCTCCCAGGCGACCAGGTTGGAAGCATCATGGAAAAGGTGGATGTTCACCAGGTCAAAGGCGCTGTGGAGAGAAGAAACACGGTGGGGGCTGCTGCTGCAGCTGCTCCCCACTTCCCCTGGGTGTCAGCCAGGCCCGCTGGGCTGAGGATGAGCAGTGGACAGGCCGCTTGTGCCCATACTGCCCAGCTGACCTCAGAGTGTCCTCCCGCTGGTCCTGAGGGACACACAGACTGAAGTTGTGTTATACATGTTGAAACACAGTTACTCTGGCAACTGGAAGGGGAGCTACTTCTTCAAGAACAGGAATTGCAGAAACTCCCTGCAGCTGTGGAACAGGGAGGGACTGGAGTGGGGAGAGCGGGAAGAAGGGGGAGGTTGGGAGGGCTGGGAAGGAGCTGCCTGAGGCCACTGGGTGGGGTCACTGAGAGGGTCCTCTCTCTCCCTCCAGCAGCAGGAGCTCAGAGCCCTGCGCTCCTGGGAACCCTGCCCCCCTTCCCCCACTCCTCGGGGCGGCCTGACCAGGCACCTTTGCACACCCAGAGTGCTGCCTGGTTCACAGCAGACAGGCACATCCACCTCACACAAGGAGGTAGGAGCTCCCAGTCACCTGCAGGGCAGAGACCACCAGGCCCACATCCAAGTGACCCCTGTGCCTCACCTAACAGCTGTTTCTGTCAGGTAGTAGGAGCCAGCCCACTGCCTCCCCTCCTGTGTACCACACTGTGCCGGGTGAAGGGGGGCTGTGTTGGCTGTAGAAGGTGGGTGTGGTGTTCCTCCAGTGGGATCAAGTCATAGGACTGCTCCTCTCTGCTCTCCCAGGGACCCTCTGGGACCCTGGCTTTGGGGAAACCATGGCCTAAGTGACCCCAGGGAGGTGCTGGCTAGGCCACTGTGCCAACACCCCGGCTTCTCCCAGCTGCTGGCACCTGTGGTAGGACCCGTGGGTGCAAGCCCTCTCCCTGGACAAACCCAGTTAGGTGACACATCCCCGCTGGGGCCCACAGTTTGAGAGTCTTGTGCTGGAGAAGTTGAGGGGAGGCCATTGTAGAGGGTCCCTGAACTCCGGCCCCACATCAGGCTTCCCGATGCAGTCACACGGGGCACTGCGGGACCAGAGGGAGGCCCCTGCTAGAGCCCCAGGCTGGGGTAGCGCTGGACATGGCCATGGCATGGGGAGGGGCCTTTGCCTGGGAGCACGACATGGTCTCCCTGGGGCAGGGTGGAGGGACGACAGGGTTCCTGTTACAGGGGTCTCGAGAACAAAGCGGGTCGTGGCTGGCTGGCAGCTCTGAGGAGTGGGACAGGAGCAGACGCACTTGGGGACGTACCAGTCCGCAATGCACCAGCGTGTCCGCACGAAGCCCTTCCGGGACCACTTGCACTGGAAAACAAAGGGCATGGTCAGCAGAGGCCTGGTTCTTGCAGATAGGTCTCTGCAAACAGAACTTCCTCTTGAGGTTCAGAGACCCTGCCAGCTTGGTGAGGAATGACATGCAGGACAGCACTCCCCAAGCCTAGTCTAGCTGCAGGAGCACGTGCTGAGCTCCGGGGATGTGCACTGCCTTCTAGGAGGTTCAGGCAGACGGATGGGATGGGGCTCCCACTAACCCCAAGGGGGCTTCGCACAGCCAGGTGGGGGAGACCACTCTAGGGTGCGGATGGCCAGGACCCTGGGTGAGTCATAAGCCCAACCTCTATCGGAAGCTCCCCTTCTGCATCCTCCTCCCAGCTCCTGCCTCATCTGTGGAGGGACGCGTCTGAGTGGGAGTATGGCTGCAGAGGTCTGGCCAGCTGCCCCCAGACGTGTGTGCAGAAGCATCTCATCCACTAGTCTTCACGCTGAGACGCCCCATGTGGGGGCCCACTGGCCACTGGGACCATCAAGCTCTGGGATGGAGCTGCAAGGTGGCGGTCATCAGTTCTAAGTGACATGGCCAGGTTGTACGGCCCCGCAAGTGTATGGCTGGGGCGGGGGAGACCTGCATGAGCACCCCGCTCCCCCCGTCAACACCACACTCCCAGCACTGCTCCTGCTCACGCCAGCCCACCCCCACGGGGTCGGGTCCAAAGGGCTCCCGGGTTGGAGGGCCAAGCCCACCGGTTTTCCACATGCCCTCACCCCACCACCCTGTCTCTTGTGGCTCCTAGACAAGTCCTGGAGTGTTCTGTGTCACTGGCTGTCCTTTTCACATGTCTGGCTCAGAATGCATTGATACTTTCAGCAACTATTTCTCTTCCTTCTCATAGTCCCTTGCTTTTTTGTTATTTCTGGTTGTTTTAAGTCTAACGACACCTGGTTTTTCCTTTTCCTTTCGCGCACATTTTGATTAGATATGTTCATTTACATCTCTGCAAATTTCCGTCTGTTTTCTAACCAAGTGCATGCCTATCCTCTGCTCGTCCCACCCTGAGCAGACCCCATCTCCATCGAGCTGTCCCACAGCTGCCCCACACAGACCCCGATCTGACACTTCAAGGCACCAGGGTCCCTTTCCCCGGACCACAGTATCCATCCAGCAGAGACCCTCAGGGAGCCCTCCTTTCTCCAAGCCTGGGCGAGGACATTATTTCTGATAAAGGTCCTTTTGAGGGCGGTGGCAGGTAAACACAGACCCACAAGCAGACCTTCCTCCAGCTCTGTGAAGTCTCAGTCACCTCTGGTTCCTGGCCTGTACTTCCCAGGAAAGACTTCTGAGTAGGGTGGGCCCCGGAACAGGTGGAAACCAAAGTCTGCAGTGTTGGGCCGTGGGTTCCGATGCCTCATGGACAGATGAAGAAGCTGAGGCCCAAATCACAGGGGTGCGGGGGCTGGGCCCCAGAACCAGAGACAGGGCCAGATCATACCCCTTGCTTCAGAGGACCCCTCTGAGCAAGCACAGGGACACCGCTCCGGAGGACCTTTCCTTCCTGGAGGTGCTCACACCCTGGGGTCCTGGGGCCCTGACTGAAGCCCCTGTGGTTAGGAAGTGGCCTGAAACTGTGTGGGCTGGCCCTCTGCGTGGGACAGGCTCGAGGCAGGAACAGCGCTACCAGGCAGACTGCAGCGACCCCTAGTTCTGACCCATCTCTTCTCTGGCCAGGTAACAGGGTGGGGGGACAGCCTGGGGGACTGGCCCAAGGCTGGAAGCTCTGGGTAAAGGGGCACCCCACTGGGATGTGTGGGCCCAGCAGAGACCCTGCCAACCCCCAGAAGAGGCTCAGGATAGGGCACCTGACTGAAGATTTAAATTAAATTATATGTGAGTCTCAGAAAGTTTAACAGTACAATGTTGCTGTACCCCAATGTTTAGAGCAGACATTGTCAGGAAATGTTTTTCTTTTGAGGGCTACAAGTTTATCACTGAAATAGTGAGTTCAGATCCCATTTCCAAACGGTCTTTAGTACAAAGAACTGAAGCAATGCCTGTGGCTTCCTGCCACTTTCAGAGTGGCGCCCATTTGGCTACAGGTCCTGGGGAGGCTGGGCTGCCTGGGTCCTTCTGGAGCAGCCAGCCGCTTCCTCACCGCACCCAGCACAGGAGCCCTGGGGCCACAGCAGGCATGCCTGCATCCTGGGGCAGAGATTTGGGCTGAAGTCCTCACCTGCCCAAACACCTTGAGAAGAACCAGAACTGACGCCCATTCCTAGCTGCTGGACACATGTTCTCTCCTGGGACCACTGCTCTCATCTTATGACCAAGTCCTGCACCCTCGCAACTGCGGGGTGCTGGGGTAGTGGACAAGGGTGGCACTGTCTGCTGTGCTTACCTGCTCACCCACCTGAAACACATCTGTGTCCAGCGAATGTGTATATACTGGCAATGTGCACAGGAGAAAAACACAGGGCACCCATGCACACAGTACACTCATGTGTGCACACACTCATCACACGTGCATGAGCGTGCACACACATACATGCACACTCCAGAAAACACACAAGCAGACATGCACACATACATACACACCCATGAACACAGACACATGCATATATGCACAGGACTGTCCGTCTGTCGCCTGCATCTGGAGGTAGAGTGGGAAGCTGGAACCTCCGTCACAGCCTTCGTGCTCGGGATCCACAGGAGGACCCTCCAATGGCACAGATGGGCAGGGTCATCACAGTGTCCAACTGACTGGCTCCATCAAAGCCCATGCTCTGAAACTTTATGACCACTGGCCAGCTCTGAAACCTCCACCAAGGGCTTGAGGTGCTCAGAGACAGGGGCCAGAGGGCTCTGGTGTCTGCTGCCTGCACCCCTGGGATCCATCCTTGCCTCCCAGGGGCTATCAGCACTGAAGTAACGCCACGTCACACCCACGGGGGCTGCCACATCGTTCACCTTACAATATTAAGTCTCTGCTCAGATCCCCTGTTAATAGGATTCCTTTAGCCAGCAGATGGATTGCGAATACAGGCGGTTTCATCTACTAAAAGAGAGCATAAATCACCATTGAGAAAAGAGAGGCTGCAGGGAGGTTATCACCACACAGCCTTCCCCGTGAAAGGCCCGCTTTGGAGCATTAGTGGAATTAATTCATCTTTCATAAGAGCCTGGAGTGGTACCGTGATCTATGGTAACAACCGATTTCTCACCACGGCCAGGAGGAAAAAATGTCTCAGTCCTGATCGACTACACAAATCTGCTTTTTAAAAATGGTCTCACATTATCTGGAGTGCTGCTCCCAGAGGCATCATTTGAAATTCATACTGAGCCAAAAGCTCCCATAAATCAACAGAGGAAGTTTTGTTAGTTTTATATGCAGTGCTGTAATTATTTGGAATGGCATTATACCTCCATCATGGTAATTACATCTAGATTATCCTTAAGTGATGGTAATAAAAGAAAGAGAAATCTGTCTTACTAATTCCCTCCCCAACATGCGCAAGCAGAGCTGGAGGGCAGCCCGAGGGCCGCAGGAGGGCAGCGGGGTGGCAGGGCAGGGCCACGCCACAGTGTGTCCTCCCCAATGCCTTGCGGGCATGTCCCTGAGGACACCTACTCAACCCCGAATGTGTTCACATGTCAAATGCCACCAGGCCCAGGGACTGGGCACGGAGACCATTTTCTGAGGGAAACAGTTCAGTGCTGCGCTGAGGGACTGAAGTGACCGGGCAGCAGGCCGCAGCAGAGATCGAGAACACCAGTGCCACTGGGGCTTCTCCAGGAACGGGGTCACCCCACTGGAGGCCCACTGCCTCAGCCCACGCCGGGGGAACCAATGACCACCACAGAAGTGCCTCCCTCGGGGGAACGACGGCCCCGGCAGACAGACACAGGACCCCTCTCGACATCCAGCTCTGGGGACAAAGTGCAGTGAGAAGACTGAGGTTCTGGGGTTACAAGCAGTCAGAGGCGAGGGCCACAGGGAGTCCGCGAGCCCCCGCAAAGGGGTCATTCACTGGGGTCCATCCCAGGCTGGATTCCCAGAGTGCGTCCAGCTGTCGGGGCCCTCCTGTGCGTGGGAGAATGCCAATTCCAGCAGCGCTGCAGATGCGGCACCATGTGAGATGGGTGTCTCCCTCACGGAGGGCGCGCAGGGTGCACAGCAGGTCTCAGCCCCACAGGTGCTTGTCACTCCAGACCCACGGAGCACTGGGTGCAGGGACCCTGCTTCCCCAAGGCTGTAGCTGCTCCTACACACAGGCGGCACGAAGGAGGCAGCCACTGAGACATAAGAGTGCTAGGGGAGGTCCCTGCATGTCACGTGCAGCCCATCCAACGTGGCATGGTCACCAGGGGCTCAAGTGTGGTACAGCTCTTGTGCCCACCAGGTACAGCCCTGCCAACACCTGTGACCCGCTCTGCAGAGGTCCTGGGCTGGGTGTGGACACGGTGAGGAGCTGAGAGCTAGGAGAGCCCCAGCCTCTGCCACTCACGCCTTCCCAGGGCACCACTGACCAAAGCTTCAGAGGGTGTCAGCGGGGTGGGCTTCTGAGCCTTGGACTCAGGTCAGGGTCTGGGGAGAATCCGACCCTAAACAGATCATGTGTCTGTGGAGAAGACACCGGAATGCCCTCTTCTATGGCTGCCCAGGGTTGTCCAGAACGGCCCAAGGCCCTGTCCCCACTGATGCCCCTGCTGTGACACTGACTGCTGACATGGGCGACAGGTGCTCATGAAGTCTCCGGAGCTTTGGGGGGTCCTGCTCCCACCTCGGAGCAGAGCGGAGGGAAGGGCCAGCCCATTAACACCACGACCTTGGCTCAGGGATAATGGCCGAGGAAGCCGTGCCCAGCACAAGCAGGTCCATCCTTCACCAAGAGGCCATGACACCTCCCTGAGGGCTCCGGCCATTAGCACGTCAGTAATGTGGCCATGCTGGGCTGCCTGGCGTCTTGGCAGTGGGCCTACCTTCCCGGGCAGAGCACAGCTCCTGCGCCAGGCGTCCCTCCCCACGCCAAACGTGTCAGTCAGGGTCACACCGATAGACTTCACGGTGGTCAGCTGACCAACGTGCGTATTAGCAGGTCCCCAAAAGCTGGATGAACGCTGCTGAACAAACAGGGCCTCAGTTACTCACAGGCAGTGTCGGCACAAAGCTGGCAGCGCCGGAGCCAGGCAAGCGCAGGTTCCACTGGCTCAGTGGGGATGGGGGCTGCCCCCACACGTGACGAGGCCCCCATTGACCTGTGACACACACATACCACAGACCCACCCTGCCCGGACAGGTGCCACCACGTGCCACGGTGCCAGGCCTGCCCTCGCCGTGCGGGACGGTCCGTCTCGTTGGCCAGACCACCACTCACACCTAAGTTTGAGAGGGTCTTGGAGCGGAGCAGACCAAGGTGAACGGAGTCATGCCCACCTGTGGGGAAGGTCTCCTGTGTGAAACAGACCATCAGAAATGAGCGGCTGATGCGGCAGTGAGCATCACTGACCCCGGCCATGACCGACGGCCCAGAGGGGCCGCGTGGGAATGTGACCTGGTGGGGTGAGGCCTGGTGTGCGGCACCCTACCTCGGGGAAGTAGTCCTGTGGGAACTTCTCCTTCTCCAACATAGGCGTGCTCTCCAGCGTGTCCGAGTAGATCTCCTTGCCAGTGACCTTCTTATATTTCTTAGCTGGAAAAGACCAGAAGGGCCTTGGGAAAACTTCATCACGACACCCCATCCAACCAGCAAGGTGGGGGTAAAGGAGGCCCTGGAGGCGGCCCAGGAGGGGAGATGGATGCCAACTGCCCCAGGACCTGGACCCTGCTGTCACTGCCAGGTCCCCAGGGAGCAGTCACAGAAATGGTGCAGCCCACTCACTGAATGTAACAGACTTCATGTACTGACTGCCCAGGTTCCAGGAGGCAGGGTCCGTGTGGAGCTGCCAGCCCTCCCGCATGCTCCCAGCTCTGCGCCAGCAGCGCCCAACTCCCTGGGTGACGGTCCTGGGTGTTACAGAGGTCCTTGGGGACCATCTTTGGGACTCACAATGCACTGTGCTGTCAGCTCCCAGGGTCGTGCCCGGGTGCCCCAGGCAGTTTACATCTGCGGCCCTGCACCAGGGGCGGCACGGCAGACACCCGAGTGGGTACTGCTAGACAGGCCGGAGGGGAGGCTATCCCACCCACGAGTTCACACCCGGAAGTCCACCGAGCAACAGGGGCCAGAGCTAAGGACAGGACGGCAGACACAGCCCTGACTTTCTGAGAGTACTGAGGACATGGACGTGAGACACACAGAGGGACAGAGACAGGGACATGTCTGGATCTCCATGGCAGAGAACAGCTGCAGCCTGGGAGAATGGGGCTGAGGCCTGGGGCAGGACAGTGGGACAGCAGGACGTTACTCTGACCAGCCTGTGCACAGCTGCTGCTCTCCACATGCAGGGTCAGCGGCGCTTGCATGCAGGGCAGGGAGGCGTCTGCGGAAGGCACCTTACTGAGAAGGGAGTCCTTGTCACCCCGAGGAGACAGGAGGAGGTGGGGGAGTTGGGGGGTGAGAGAGGGCTTCCATCTTGTCAAGAACACTTCATGTTTTATTTTTTTTAATATTTATTCATTTTTATTAATATTCATTATCTTTTATCACAATGCTACACCCATTTTTGAATACTGACATTATATCTCTGTATATATTTCACACCACACCCTTCATCAGAGTTCCAGTGTCTTTATCTCCACTTTTCTCTCTTTCCTTCCCTTCCCCCTCCCACCCTGACAGTCATCATCATCTTGTGTCCTGAGTTTTTTTCGGGGGTTTATCTGTCTATTTGTCTAATTGCATGGTATTTCACAAAGGAGTGAAACCATCCTGTATTTCGCCTTTTCTTTCTAACTTATTTTACTTAACATGATCCCATCCAGATCACTGCAAAGGGCACAATTTCTTTTCTTTTCCTTTTTTTTAGTAGCTGCATAGGATTCCATTGATAATGCACCACAGCTTCTTTATCCATTCATCTATTGATGGACATTCACGTTGTTTCCACGTCTTGGATACAGTGAAAGGAAGCACTTCATTTTTTAGAGCAGCTTCAGGATTAAAGAGTTGAGCAGAAAGCAGAGTTCCCATGAAATACTCCGAGGGTGCCCACTGCTACTATCTGTGACAGCCTGGTGCATCTGTAATCATTGCTGAGCCGATGGTGACACACAGTCGCTCACTGAAGACTCAGGGCGCACGTGCTGTTCATTCTGGGCTTCAGACAAATGCCTGAGGTGGTACATCTGCTCTATAGTATCAACCATGGTTTCACTGCCTGTGGGGTCCCCAGGCTCCATGTTCAGCCTTCCCCTTCCCATCTTCTGAGTGTGCAGTTTCACCTTCGTCCAAATGGGGACCTATAGCTCCTTGATGTCTCCCGGCTGCAGAGCTCATGTGACTACTGCTGAGTAACATGTCATTGTCGGATGCTCCAAGGTGTGTTCCCTCGCTCACCTGTAAACGGCATACTCTGGTCTCTGGTTTAGGCAATTATGAATCAAGAAACCACAAACATGTATGCTTTTGTGTGCAAGTAAGTATTCAACTTGTTTGGGTAAATGTCAAGGGATGTGATGGCTGCTGTCATGGTGTGAGCACATTCAGTTTTGTAAGAAATCACCAAATTGTCTCCCCAAGCACTACAAAGCGACATCCTTTTTGCATTCCTATTTGAAGGACGGGAGGTACTGCCATTCATTCCACGTCCTCACCAACACCTGAAAGTGTCCGTTTTCATATTTTAGCCATTCTAATAGGTGTGCTGTGTTATCTTGCAATCTGCAATTCCCTGATGACAGGTGATGGTGACTGTCTCTGTGTGTGTACTTGCCACATGCATTTCTTCTGGGGTGAAATGTCTTTTCAAATCTCTGGTTCATTTTAGAGTTCTTTGCATATTTTTGATAACGATTCTTTATCACATGTATCTTCTGACTCTGTATTAGCTTTAGAATCAGTTTGTTGATATCCACAAAATAACTTGCTAGGATTTGACTGGGATTGCACGGAATCTACAGATCAAGTCAGGAAAAATCATTATCTTGACAATATTAAATCTCCTGTCCATGAACATGGAACATTTCTATTTATTTAAGTCTTCTTCGATGTCTTCCATCAGTCTGTACTTTTCCTCAAGAGGATCTTGTATAAAAAGAGAGAAGAGTGGGAGAAAACATCCTCAGCCTCGTTCTGACCTTAGGATAAAAGGCACCTAGTTTCTCACATTAAATGTGTTAGCTGAAAGTTTTTGTGGTGGCCCTTTTTAACCCTTGCTTTTCAGTTTGTCAAGTTTAATGACATCTAGTTCATTGATTCTTTCCTCAGCAATGTCCAGTCTGATGAGCCTATCAAAGCCATTCTTGATTTCTGTTACACTGTTTTCAGTTTCTAGCTTTTCCTTTCAATTCTTAGAGTTTCCATCTCTCCTACTGGCTAAAGTCCTTGCCTGCTGTCCACTTTTCCTATTAGTGTTGGCAGCATATGAAACACAGTGATCTTCCCAGTCTGAGTCTGGCTATGATGCATACTTTTTCTCTTCAAGCTGTATTTTTAACCTTTAAGTTTGTCTTACAATATTTTGTTGATAGCAGAACATGAGTAATTGGGCAAAAGGCAGATAGGCCTTTTGTGTGAGGCTGTATGATTATTTGGTGAGAAGCTGGGCTGTGGTCATTGTTTGCTGGGCTGTTGAAGGACAGAAGCTAATACACCTCTTCGTGTTTTCTTCTTATCTCCTCTGTTGTCCAGTGGGGCTCCTTAAATGGAGTCTGAGATTTGTAATACTCTCCATCACAATAGCTTGCTATGATGATGCAGAGGAGAGATTTGGGTGGAGGCCAAGGATTGGTCTTATTCTTTCAGTCAGCTGTGCCCCTGGGCTGCAGCCTTCTCTGCACCTAGTCCCCCCACAGGCAGGGCAGGGCAGGGCAGGGCAGGGCAGGGCAGGGCAGGCCAGGAGGCTGAGTTGTCTACTTCCCTCCAAATGCTGTTGGGCCTGATGAGACCCTGGCGGGATCCCAGTGAAACGGTTTCCCTTGAGGGAAAGGCTTTAAAGAGCAGAGCTACAGGCACATTCTGACAGCCGCCACCCCAAAAAGTAGAGGGATTCCTATGGTTGTCACATGAGAAATGGAGGGCTGTGGTGTGATACCTGTATCCCAGGCACCTCTCTTGGGCAACCCACGGGATAGGCAGTCAGCCCAATGCTCTGTTAGTGCCTCCAAAGTGCTGTCTGTCTCGGCGAGCACAGTTCTGTCTGCTTGTCTGTCCCAGTGAGCTGTGGCTGGGTCGCTCTGTCTGATTTTGGGGCAGTGCCTTGCCTGTGCCTGCAGGTCCCCAGGGATCTGCATGTCTTCTGTTTTCAGTGTGTTGTTTTTCCTGGTGAGAAGAGGAGTGACGACTTCAGAAGCTTTACATGCTGGACAGGAAACTGGAAAGCCCTGTCATCCCTTTTCTTCTACAACCTTTGAGAGGCCTCGCATTTCTACCTAGATACCTATCTGTTAAAACTCAGGTAGTTTCTTTCTTAAACAATTATTCTAACTTTTCATCAATTATGGATTGTTTTTGCTGTGACCTGACTCACGGCTGCAGCGCAGGGTGATGGAGCCGAGTGGACGGTCCACCCTGTTGGAGACCCCAGCCACACCATACGCCATAGCACACTGTGGAGCAGCGACACCCGCCACAAGGCTTATGTTCCTGACATGCCCGGTCTCCATACATGTCGGCGTGGACACGCCACAGTTCCTTCGCTGACAGGTGGGGGCCAGATCTGCTGGCGTCTAACATGCACCTAATGCATTCTTTTCAGGAAACCATGAGCCGCGGCTATGCTGTCTGATTTGATTGAGTCATAAAGCACGTACGCAAATGGTGACTTTAAAATGGAGCGCTCAGTCGACAGGCCATGTGGAAGCTGGCACAGGCGTGAGAACGCTGGGACCTCCTCTGTCACCTCTCCTGCCCCTCACAGCCCTGTTGCTGGAGAACAGAACACACCGGGCCTGGTAAGACAAGGGGATGGCCTCACGCCCATTTCCTTGGCTACTCCTCTGGTGAGAGTCTGTCGTTCCTGTTCAAAGGCAAAGCTTCCTCGGGCAGCCTGAGTTCTGCCCTGCACAACCCTAGGAGGGTGGGTGCAGGGGTGGTTATAGGTGGGACAGGGACACAGGGATCCAGGGCTGCCCATAAGACAGACAGTCCAGTGCTGGGTCCAGGGCTGGTGGAGAAGTAGTTCTCACATGACGTCCCTGTTGTGACTACTGCAGTGGCAGGCAGGCCTCTGACAGGGACATCAGGAGGAAGGGACAAGAGACATCAGATCCAGGGTGGGGGTAGGAAATCCCAGAAAACGGTAAAAGGACACCCAGAGACTTACCTTTAAAGTCAAATTGGTAGATGTTTTTTAAAGATTCATGAAGAAAATAAAAGCTCCCTAGTGCCTGTAGAACAAAAAGAGAAATCAAATGAGAGGCCAGAGCTCAGAATAATTTTAAATTATTTTAAGCAAGAAATAAAAACCTCTTTTAAACTAGCATAAGAATTAACTCATTGGCACAAAGAGAGTTGGGAAAACGGGAGTCACAAGAAAAAGAAGGAAACTGGAGCATTTCCCAACACGAAACACAAAATCAACTCAAATGGACTAGAGACCTGGATGCTGGACCAGAAGCTCTAAAATGAGAAGAAAATGATTGCAAACTTCATGATATCATCTTTAGAAATGCTTTTAGGAATGTGATCACAACAGTAAGGGAAACAAGAGAGAAAAGTAAACATGTCAAACTAAAAAGGTTGTGTCCATTGAAGGAAACTATCACCAGAAAGAAAAGACTGAACAGGAGAAAATATCTGCACATCTGACAAGGGGCTAATACCCAAGATATATAAAGAACTTCTACAACTCAGTAACGACAAAACAGACAAACCAATCAAAAAGTGGGCAGAGGATCTGAATGACACCTCTCTACTGAGGACACAGATGGCCAACATGCATATGAAAAATGTCCTTTCTCACTAATTATGAGAGAAATGTAAACCAAAACCACAATGAGATACCACCTTACACCTGTGGGAATGGCTTGTATCAAAAAGAAACAAGTGTTGGTGAGGGTGTGGAGATAAAGGAACCTCATAAACTGTTGGTGGGAGGGCAGAGTGGCACAGCCACTTTGGAAGACAGCATGGAAAACTGAAAATAGAACTTCCATATGATCTAGTAATCCCACTTCTAGATATCTATTCAAAAACTATGAACATATTAGCTCAAAGAGATGTCTGTACCCCCTTGTTTACTGCAGCACTGTTCACAATCAACCTGGGTGACTGGATGGATAGCGGAGAAGGAAGCTCTGGCACATATACACAACGGAAAACCACTCAGCCAGAGAAAGGCGCCATCTCGCATCTGAGACAACATGAGAAAACTCAAGGGTGTTTTTCTGAGTGAGGGGAGTCAGAAGGAAAAAGGCAAGTACTGGATGATTTCACCTATATCTGGAATTCAGACAAGCAATTCAAATGAACTAATAAACCAGAATAGACCTTTGGACTTGGATAACAATGCACAGACATACACGAGCACACTTAACATGCATACACACAACACATGTGCACACACAGACACATAAACAGGTGTACACTGCATGCATTTGCTCAAACACTTTTTTTTGGCAGGACCATTTGAAAGTAGCTGCAGACCACCCGACCCGCAGATCTGATCAGCATGGGTCTCCTGTAAGAATGCTGTTCTAGAAACCACAAAATATGATCTTCCTAAAGGAAAATAGCAGCCATGTCATAGAACCCTCCATATCACAGTCCAAATGAAATTTGCCGAATTCCTTGCAAATGCCTTTTTTGCCCCTTCCCCTGCTTTGACCTGGAGCTTTTGGGGAAAGGTCTGACTCACCACTGAAGACTCCTCATGGTCTTGGGGGAGGGGGGCTATAGGGCCAGTGTCTGCTGGGGTCACCTAGACCCTGGAGGGGCTAAGGGGTGAAGGAACGTAGCTCTGGGGGCAGGGCAGGGGATACGATAGATGCATTGATCATGACCTGGTCCTGTCAGCACCTCAAGGTTCACGGGCACCCCAGCAGCTCTTCAGTGTCAGGTAAGGATGCTGTCCCTATGTACCCAATGCTGGGAAGCCCCTAGAGGCTGAAACATTTGTCATCTGGAACATTTGTCATCTGGAACATATGTCAACCTCCTCCAAGGAGCCAGGACAGTGACAGGGAAAGCAGGCCTCAGACACTCGGGTCAGAACCATCTGGAGACTTAGTGCAGGTGATCTAGCAACATCATTATAGAAAGATTTCCAAATCTTGCAGCCCTACCCTGAGAAGGGGATCAGCAATGGGTTTCTACTGCCTGTCACCCTGCTCCAAGCCAGCACCTGCGCTGCAGAGTTCCGTAACTAGATGTGTACATGCACAGCGCATGCAGGTGTACGCATGAATGCACAGGTGTGTGCACGCAGGCCTGTGCACTGAGCTCTGCATGTGCAGTTCTTGGGCATCACTGCCAACAGCCATGGGCTTAGCCACCCTTTAAAGGCGATGGGTACTAGTCAGATCAACTTTCATGTGTCCGACAATTCACTTATCTGATCCCACATTTAAAAATAAACATTCCATCATGCCATCAAAAGCTAAATTTACTACTGTGTGAAATTTAGATGAAAAATTAACTCACTCTAATGATTATAGATTAAAAAAAAATGTATTATTATCAATCAATTGCCTCAGAAAACAGCGTCATTGCACAAGGGGTCTGGCCCAGGCCAACCACCAGAACTACCCGAAGACCTGACCATGCAGTGTGGGCACAGAACCCTGGCTGCTGGGGAGGCCACACCCCGGCCTTTCCCTGGTGCCCTCAGTGCATCAAGCATTCCAATGTCTAAGGCAGATAGGCAGGCTTTCTGGATGACAGCTCAGCATAAATGCCTTCCTAGCTGCCAGGATCTACAGAAACTGTCACCTGATGCACGGCCAGGTCCCCACAGGAGTGGTGGGCTCCAGGGGCCACCTGCCTGCTAGCACACGCATGCCTTCCCCAAGTTCCTACAGCCTCCTGCTCCAAAGCCCCGGACGATGCATGTACCTGGTGGGCAAGAGGTGGCACATGCCCAGAGGGCAGTGGTGACCTCAGCCCGCATGCCGCCCACACACCCCACCCAGTCACTGCAGCCTTAGGTTCACTGCTCTGGATCCTTTTACATCTGGGGTGCCATGTCCCCACTGTGGCTGCCACTGTGGCATCCAGTGGATGACACTTGGTCTTCTACCGAGCTGGGTCTCACACCTTGTGGAAACTGGCCATAGGCAATGAGATATGCACATCATTCTGGGGGCAGGCCTATTCTGGAGCAGAGACCACGGGTCCCAGTTCCAACTTGGTGGGGTACAGGACCACGCCTGAGCATGCCTGGTCTGCTCTGGCTCACACTCCAGGGCCTCGGCCCCGCCAAGCCTGAGTGAGGAGCTGCCTCAGTGGCTGCGCCCACATGGAAGCACAAACCCACATCTGTGCTGGGTGCTTCGAGGTCTTATCCACTGCCTTGAGGGGACTCTCCTCTATCGAAGGCAGTGGGCAATGGGCCAGTGGGACCTCTGCCTGAAGGAGGGGACACGGCTCCTGCAAGGGACCCTTAGGGATTGTGCAGCCCACCCCAGCTAAGCCATGGCCTGAGGAGCTGGACAGGAAAGGATGCCGTGGAGCCACCAGTGACTGTGGGAGCTCCCGTTGGGCTGAGTCCTGTCCCCACCTGCCGCCATACCACGTGGACACGTGAGTCTGAGGAAGACACTCCTGCTGGGCCCCCATGTAGTGCCAGCA
Organism: Solenodon paradoxus; assembly: GCA_004363575.1. Lineage (NCBI taxonomy): Eukaryota > Metazoa > Chordata > Mammalia > Eulipotyphla > Solenodontidae > Solenodon > Solenodon paradoxus. The sequence continues at coordinate 43,775 of RJWH01005081.1, read as the reverse complement.
ACTCAGGTCAGGGAACCTGGGGGCACAAGCAAGGACTCTGCATTCTACAGGCCTCTGCCTCCAGGCAGCCCTCCAGGGAGGGGGCCCTGCCATCAGCTATTCTGGCTATTCTCACATGAAGTACAGTATTCTTCCTTCCCACGGGACTGAGATAAAGGTGTATGAAACTCTGCATCTTCGACGGGTACAGAGCATTGACTCCATGGCCCACACTGAGCAGGATCCAGAGCCGAGTTCCGTGGGGCAGCCCTGATGTGGGACAGGCGGCCATACCCGCTCCAGGGCCCGAGCAGAGGCGGAGGTGGTGCTGCTGCCCCACCTTCCCACCTGTCCCTGATAAGAAAGGAGGTAAATAAATGTGCCGCAAACACTGAACCACGACCTCACCCGGGGTGATACAGCTGATACATATTATAGAGTTTACAATAAATTAATGGAAAATAAATTGCAAAAGCAAGTATAGAAATGAATTCATTGAGTCAGAAAATCCATAATTAGCTCTAATGAATATTTAAAGTCAAAGTTCAACCCAACTTTTTCAATGTTTAACCTGCTCAATCAATACAGTTCAGGCAGCCATTTGTCACAGGACATGAGGTGTCTGGACGGCAGCCCTGGACAAGTGCTAAGTCCACGCTGGCCACATCCTCTGACCACAGCCCGTCATCACAACCTGTCAGCCTGAATGCTGCTTCCTGGCCTGTTTTGCTAAAAACGGTTCAAACACTTGCTCCATATTCATGAACTGGCCCTGGGGAGTGCTCATTAATTCACCATCAGTGGGAGCCGTACGGGTGGTCATTTCCGAGGCAGGACCTCTGGGTGCTGGGCTGTGCTCCAGTCAGGCCATTCGATGAGGACTGACAGCTGAGGCCCCACCGCCCCCGGAGGAAACCGCTCAGCAGGCAGGGTAGCAGAGCGGAACCTGGTGATGGGAATGTCTGGCGGGGCCACCAGAGAGTCCTGCCTTGGCCAGTCCACTCCTGTGATGAGCGGCCACACCCATTTCGCTTGCTTTCAGGAGCTTAATTCTGAAGCAGCAAGCCCCTGCCCACGCAGAACACACAGCCCAGACCACGTGCACACCAACAGAAAGGACACATCCTGCAGAGACCAGCCATTGTCGGGCGCCCCTCGGAGATGCCCTCCCCTGCCTGCCTTGGGGCTGACTCCTAGGCAGCACCCTGGGAAGGAGCAGAGCACTCGCTGGGTACCTGCCGCCACGCTCCTTCAGGCCTAGGGTGGCGTCCGTGCATTTGCTCGCACATGTCCCACCATTTGACCAACAGTGCCCACAGACGGGCACCGGACATACTCTCCTCTCAGGACCTGGCGCCAAGACACATGCTGCTCGCAGACATTAGCTGGGTTGGGCGACTCTCCAGATTACAATTCTGATTTCTCCTGAGAACCCTCGTTCAGATCTTTGTTTATTTTTTAATGTCTTTTTCTCATCCTGTTTTTTATTTTTAAATACATTCTGGAATATTTCTTTGTTACTTGCATTACAGAGAATTTCTCCCCCTCTTCAGTTAATTAGCTCATCAATCTTTTGTGGAATCTTTCATTAATGAAAGTTTTTATTCTTAAAGTAGTCAAAACCGATCAATAAGTTCCTCTGTGGCAAGCGCCTGTATGTCTTCTTTGGAAACAGCCCCAGTCGGAGTCCACCGTAACATCCTTTTCATCTTGGCTTTCCCGCTAGGTCCCCAGCCCCGGGTCAGCATGGTCGGGTGCTGGCTTGTGCAGAACTGCTCCATCCACTGGACTCCCCTCTTGTCGGGAGGTGTCCGGGCTCACCATCTAGGGAAGCCCATGGAAAACCGCCTCTTTCCAGCAGCACGTTCCCTAACTCAGCTTCTCGACAGCCTGTGCCGTTGTGACGCTTTGTATTTCCTCAGGAACTTCGGTGCCTCCAAGCCACACCGAACACCTCGCTGAGAGGGTCGTCCATCCAGCATGCCGATGGCCGGGGCTGCCCTTCATGACACTGTCTCCTCTGACCAGGGCAGCTCCTTGCCTGCAAACTGAGAGCTCTGAATGTCTCTTAATAAAGTTTTCTAGTTTTCCCCAGAAAGGTCTTGAGAATCTCTTCTTAGATTTATATGTAGGCATCTCTTAGTTTGTCTCGCTATTAGAAGCCAGAATGTGCAAAGTCACTGTTGGTTTAGAGCCACGTGTTGTTAGTGAACAGGAATCGTATTGATTTTTGCATTTTCTTCCTAACTCGGCACCTTGCTCAGCTTACTCTTAGTTTTATAATTATAGCTTGCCTGCGATCATTTATCTCACTTTGCTTCTTCTTCAGAAGTTGACACCCTTCTATTCTGGGGCTGAGTGTGGGTATGGGGTTCGGGGATTGGGCCAGGGGGCTGAATAGGGATTTGTCACAGATTCAAAGTGGGATGTTGAAAGGGGTAAGAGCCCAGGGTTGAGAGGAGCAGGGAGGCAGATAAAGCTTTCAGAGGCAGAGACTATGGAGCGGGACCTGGTGGGAAAGTCTGGACAGGCCTGTCATACAGAGACCCAGTAGGACACTCAATGCAATGGCAGTCAGGCAGCTGGACCCAGGAGTCCAGGCAAGAAGGGGCTGTGGCTGGCTGCCCTGGGCCGGTGTCTGCAGTGGGCGGATGCTGAGGGTGCAGGGTCCAGGTGGGCTTCAAGTTAAAGAGGACACTTTGCCAGTGGTTCTGAGGTTCTCACCAGCCTCTGCTCTTGGCATTGCCCCAAGGGGATGGTGAGGCATGCCGTGACGAGTGGCTGGGTTGCTGCTAAACCGTGTTTGGGCATTGGCACTGTTTCTATGTCTCTCGTCCCAGCACCCAGGAAGCCCTTCTTTGCCAGGCCTCAGGACATGCAGGGCCCACCCCTGAGTGCCTGGGTGGACTTCTGGACAATACCCGCCTCGGGCACCCTCCCTAAGGTGTCCTCATCTGCTGGGGTCCCTCCTCTCCACAACCCTCGTGAGAGTCGTGCACAGCCCCTGGAGGACAGTGCTGCATTGCTGATCTTCTGCACCCAGCCCCCGCCCCTGGGTTCCCACAGATGCATCCCCACTGCACATCCCTCAGGGTGTCCAGTCTGTCCCTGAGTTCCACGATGGCAGACCTACCACCTGCTGCTCACCTCTCTCTGTCCTCCTCCCCCACCCATTCAGGACCATCATGGACCTGCCTCCTCCATCCACATTGGGGCACCACTGGTCACCCACCCAGGACACTGTTGCTCTTGCTTGCCCTGCCCCTCTACAGCTCAGAAAGGCTGGCCAGCGGATAAGGCCATGTGCTGCTATCATCAGGGCAAATGTGTACTTTTTTTCTGTTTCTTTGCTGTAGGACTCCATGGAAATGCTGCCTCTGAGAAGCCCTCCTGGGCTGCTCCACATCCCCTAGTCTGGCAGCCCCAGTCTCAGAAGGTCACACACTCTGGCTATGTGCTTATTTCCTCCCTAACACCTGGCCCCCCGGGGTCTCCAGCACAACACTGGGTGTAAGGCAGGCCCAGCATCACTGGCTCAGGGGTCAGAGGACCCCTCACCCAAAGCGTCACGGTGCTTCCATGAAGCCAAGCAAGGCAGGAAATCACACGTTTCACCAACAAGAAGTAACTATTCCACAAAAGGGAGCACAGGCTCCCATTTTTAAAACAATCAATAGATTGGGCAATACATCACTGCAAAGTTACTCCAGTGCTCATTAGATTATAAACAATAATGAATGGAACAAAGCGTTCGTTTCAATCAATGAGGCATGCCATTGATCTCCCTGTATAATAAACTTGGGCGGCCGATCTAATTGGATGAGGGGCATGGTGCTGCACTCTTCTCCCAAGAAGGGCAGGCGGAGGGAAAGGTTGAGTTTAGCAAGTCTCTGTCACGAGAGCTGTCTTGTCTCTCAGAACAGCTTGTAACTATCTCAAATGGGAGTTGACTTATTTACAAAGCACTGACTTTCCAATTTCAGCTCTGGGTCTAAACTGGAGGTGACGGCACACAGGCCCCATCTGACCCACCATAAGCCCGCCCGGGCGGGCAGCCGCACGTGTGATTGCATTTGGCCTCCAGCCTGACCGCCCACATCACAGGCTAATTAAATTGGTGTCCACTGCAGTCACTACTCACAGTCAATGACATCTCCTCCTGAAGTGACATCTCCTCCTGAAGCGGAGCATTTTATAAGGCCTGTGCCAGTGATGGGCAGGCTGGGAACTGGGTGCTGACCTTGTAGTGGCTCTGGGCTGTCCGCTGTCTGGGAGCTCCTTGTACCGATGGGGCACACCCACCGGTTAAGCAGACACTTAACATGTGGGATGGCACAAGGTGTCCCAACAGTGAGCAGCCCACAACATCTCATGTGGCTAAGGTGAGGCACAGCCAAGACCCAAGATGGGGCGGCACCCAGATGTGATAGGGGGAAGGACTAGGCCCCAAAGTACTGGCTGTGGGCTGCACTGGAAGCTGCCTTACTGAGAGCTGGCTCCACCTAGGAGCCGCATACGTGACTACCCGCTCGCCCGGCCACACTCTGAGGGAACAGGACATGGGTCTGTGGTCAGTACAGTGGTCTGAGTAGTCAGCGTGGGATGCTCTCACAGAGCTCACTGAGGAAGAGCTGGGACCAAGCAAGGGGCAGGAGCAGGATGGACCCTGAGCACCACAGGGAGGAACTGGGAGGCATGAAATGACCACAAAGAGACTGCCAAGTGTCCAGTGTGGATGGGGGATCAGTGTGGACAGGGTGGTCAGTGAGAAGCATGGACCAAGGGAGGAGGCCCTTAAAGGGAGCAGGAGCGGGGCAGTGGCCACAATCCGCAAGATCACCAGGGGCATGGGCTGCAGTGATGATCACCCTTGGATTCCACACACGGAGGCCAGTGCTGATGCGAACAGCCACCCTGAGGGCTGACTGGAAGGAAACTGGCTGCTGGCACTGCAGCTGGTCACAGGTGGCAGCACAGACAGGTGGCCCAGGGCCCAAAGGCTTGCAGTCAGCAGAGCCCAGAGGAGGGTGAGGGCGAGCCCTGGCCTGTCTGGGATCCTGCCTGGCACAGCACATGAGACCTAAAGACACATGTTTCTTCTCTCCACACAGAATCACAACTGTGTTCTGCTGCCATCTTTCTCGACCAGGAAGTCCTCCTCTAGCTGAAGGGCCATGAGCCGGGCCAGGCAAGAGATGCAAAGTCTCTTGCTCTCCTTCAGGAACAAGGGTCCTCATCTCAGAATCTGAGCTGTGTACCCCATGTGCCAGCCCGGAGCCCACTTCTCACCAGGAAGACTGAGCATGGACCCCGGTTTCCACACGAGCCCCGTTTACACTCAGTAAAAATGTTTTTGGCAATACAGATATTGCAAAGTGAAAGTTTTGATAATGAGTAAAGAAAATATCAACTCATTTTAAAAATAACAATAACACTTAGAAAGAACTCATTTTAATTATGAAATTTATTAAACATTATTTTTCCATGCCTGAATCATTACAAAAGTAAATCAATAAACTTTTATGCTGATTAAATTATGTGCAGACTTTGCATCCTAATTAAAACAGCTCTGACTTCTATCTTTTGTCTTCTAAAAATCACTAGCTTTTCAATTACCATTTCATTTTTGCGTGCGCCTGGGTAATAGCGGTGTGTGCTGTGGATACAGAACAATTAGAGTAAAAAGCACTTTAAGAGATAGGGACCCTGCTCACAGCTGCTTACAGAAAACCTCTGCCATTAGGACATCTTGGGGCATAAAAATGCTACTGAAAAGGTTTAATTGAATTTTAAATTTCAATTATATTGGGACATTGCCATCTACTTCTGGTCATTAAGCTCATGGAAAGGCTGAAACCACGGTGCTCGCCAGGAACTGAATGGGGCACCAGTCCCTCTAGTTCATGCTGTCCTGGCCTGTCCTCCCCATGGCCAAGCCCTTGAAGCAGTCCCCTGCCCACCCCCCCACCAACAGACAGGTGTGTCCCTACCTGCAGCCCCTTCTTCACCTCGGACTCAAGGCTCCTTTCCCACCTGCTGATGACATTGCTTGTATTTACTGCCTTATGGAGGCTGCTGGTGCAGATTCTTTGGTTTCACTCTTCAAGAATATTTTGCAGGACACTGCATCCCAAGGGACCCTCTCATTTGGGGATTAGTGGAGCTGTGGCTCTGCCTCTGGGGCAGGCTTCCCCACTGGACTAATGCCCTGTTGAATTGTGGTTTTATTCTCCTCTGCTCCGATGGGGGTTGGGCATTTTCATCTTGTTTGGGGCTCAGTGGGGTTCCTGAATTTGTATAGTGGGACCTTTCCACCTTGGAAAATGTTCCTTTGTTCTCTCTGCCCACTCTGTGCTTCATCCTTAGAACACAACTCCACCTTCCTCCCCCACTGATGGGTTATAACCCAACCGCCCTACCTCCAGGGTCTGAGGTGTGGTGTGCAGCACAGGACAAACATGGGCTCTCACCGGCCTCCTCTCATCAGACCCCAGAGCTCGTCTTCAGATCCCAGCCACCAAGTTGCTTAGCCTCTTCTCCTCCAAGCCCTCTCCTGTGCCTTGGAATCAGGTTTGGTAAGTCCTGCATTGGTATCTCATGGGCCCAGAGTATAGTCAAGTCCTCCTCCAACCCCTGATCCCACCACCTGTGCTGTGGGGACAGGAACAACACCAGCCTCTGGTGCTTTGAGCCCTAACGGGTGACTGTGTGAAGGGCACCGAGTCTGTCGGGTGACAGGCTAGCTTGTTCCTGTCCACATCCAGGGCCCCCACCACACAGATGAGCAGGACAGCATCAGCAGAGGGTTTCAATTCCAAAGCAGAGCAGGGAGAACGCTGTGCACCTTTCAAGCCTGAGCTTGAGGCCCCCTCCCTCAATTGGGGAGAAGTCACCCACCCAGTCCTGACCACCGGCCACTGCAAGCAGAGGGTCCAGGGAGCCCACCTTCACCGTCCACATCTCTGGAATCTGAGGACAGACCTGTTCGTACTCTCCAGAGGACCTGGGTCTTAGCGGTCTCCCAAGAAATGGCCTGGGTGAGCCTGCCGACAAGCCAGGGAATGACCCCACTGCCCTGCTACTCTCTGAGGCCCACTACCCTCCCCAGTAGGAGACACGTCTCTGCTCCCACAGGAAGCTGATCCAGGGGAGACTTGGTTCAAGAGTCTTGTCCACATAACGGGTTTCCAGGATGGGAAGGCCTGGGCGGTACAGGGCGTGGGGACCAGGGGCCTGGGGACATGCATGACTATGGGTGCAACGGCCACACACCACAGGGTGCAGGTCCTCCCCATTAGCAGTGGATGAAGAGGACCACCTCCCTGTGGCTCTTCCTCAGAGTCGGAGACCCCAGGGAGCCCAGCCTACTGGCAGGATGAGAAAAGCCAGGAGGGTGGCACACACTTGCTGAGCAGGGGCCTGACACTGGGCCAGGGGTGGGTGGCAAGGGGCTGGGCACACAGGCTGGGAGGGCCCCAGGGCAACACCAGGCTTCAGCAAGAAATCACCACAAGGGGTGGTTGGTCCCCCGCTGCCTTCAGGTAAGGTTGGCGAGATCAGCGGGGCTACCTCCCCAGATATCGCTGCTTGTCGCTTGTGAGTCAGGGTCAGGGGCCCCACATCTCTACAGGGACGTGCTCACAAAAGCCTGGAAGCCGAAGGCCTCCTGCCACGTGGGGAGCCTGCACAGTCCGTGAGCGTGCCCAGCAGCAACACACCCGCGTCTCCGCCTCCATGCCCACAGCCCAGCGGCACACGACGACCATGGTTGGGGTGTGGCACAATTCTGGACTACAAGCACCCAATACTAGTGGGTGGGCTCGTGGTGACGGGTCCAGCATGATGCCTTAAAGAGAAAGCTCAGAAAACCACAATGGTGCATGTCACCGGGAAGGGCTGAGTGCCTGAGCTGCCAGACAGGCAAGGGCACACATGTGTGGGCCGCGTGAGCGAGGACGGCACGGCCTCTCCCGACCCGCTGTAATTCAATCTCCTGATGCCGTTTAAAATAAAGCCATTATGGACCGTGGTCAAGAATTTCATCATTCTCCACGGAGCTATAAAATCAACCACCTACGTTTTTATTACGTAACCTCTGGAGAGGGAAATGGTTTGAGGTTAAAAGCTGTGATGGCAAGCGAGGTCTGTCAAGTGTGCTTGCTTCGGAAACGGACGGCCTGCAGCCTCACTTCCTCCACGGACGCCCGCACGAGTGACCACACGACAGCTTGGAAAGGACACAGATGCAGCCAAGGGCCAGTGCTTCCTCAGCAGCTACGCAAGATGCTCGTGGCATTTTGCTGAAAAAGGGACCAGTGACACTCAAACTGGGCTCTGCTTTGGAAATTTGCAGACAGGAGCGCCCGTGGCTCAGGGTGCTCCCCCACCCCACCTCACAGCCTAGGTGTGACACGAGGCCACAGAAAAGCGGAATAATTTTGTTTGACAGAACCTAGAAATAAGAAAAAATAACAAATACTTTTAAAAGTTACACCTGAAAAATCTCCACTCCAACTTATGTTCAACATACTTAGCAAAAAGGTCAAAGCTCGGAACTTGCTGGATAAATAAACGCTGGTGAGGCGGATGAATCACTGGAGAATTGGTGCATGGCAGCGAATGAATAACCTGCAAACGCTTCCCAAACCCCATTATTTCCCCTTTTCCAAGAGCCCAAGATTCATGTCCCCGCATGCCGCCAGTTCATTACCGAGAAATATCATCCCTCTTCCGTCCTCTCGGGCTGCGGGAGCGGCCCCTCGAGGACCCTTTAATGTTTAATTCCCCATCATCCGCTCCGCTGAACAGCTTAATCTCTGCTTGTATGATCAATACTATATCAGTGTAAATTAAAATGACAATTTTAAAGTAATTAAGCCTGTTAATGCTCGATTCAAATGTCATTATTTGCACAGGGATTGAGGAGAAATTACATGGTGTCTGGGGTGACAGGAGATGTTTGCGCCTCCTCGCTCCAGCGTGTGGGGCGCAGGAGGCTTTAGCAAAGCGGATTAACTTCAGCCTCGCCTGGCCAGGGCACCCATCCAATTTCTAAGCGGATAACGCAATTTGATAAATTTAATTCCAGCTATAAACTCAATTATTGTGATAATAGATGAAAACTAGGGGGGTACTCTAAACAGGCCACATTTTTACAAATACACTTAGCTCCAGAATGAGGAACAACAGTTATGGTTTTATTTGATTTTATCTTTTTCTTTTGAAAACCCTTGAAATAATTACGATGGCTGGAAGAACAGCCAACATTTATTAAATAGCCTCGCTCCAGCCCAAAAAGAGCTGTGGCTCAGTGGCCAGGTCAGAATGGTGGGCTGCTGTCCTGAGCCCACCAGATAGGCACAAAGCACATGACGACACGTCAGGCTCCTGGGGGACCGATAACACCTGGCCTACCGGGCATGCTGCCCGTTCCCTAAGCGGCAGCCACTGCTTGTTTCTTGGTGGTATGGGTCGGGGTGGTGACTGACAAAAAGAAAATTAAACAAAAAAAAATCAAGGCTACCCTCTGCTGACCCCAGAGCCCACCTCTAAGGAGCTCCGAGCGCAGGTATTTCTCCACTAGCCCACAGACACAGGCCCAAGCCGGCCTGCTGCCCTGCTGGATTCATCCATTAGATCCGCAGTAAAAGTTGACAAGCAAACATTAATTTCAAGATGGAGAGCAAAGCATGACAATTTCCGTCTGAGATGGCTACTCATGGGGTGGGGCGCTGACCTCTCAGCTCCCGCCCAGTACTCCCAATGCAGGGTGCTGGAGCTGGCTACCATGCCTTGCGGGCTTGTTCCAGGACCCAGGAGGTTCTGAACAATCTTCAAACACAGCGTTGCCAGCAGTTGTGTGACTTCAAGTTTTCTGTAGAGGAGGGAGCTGATGGCTGGCACTTGGCGGTGAGGTCATAGGCATCACCGACAGTTTCCATGATCAGGACCCCAGGGCAGCGTGGGCACCAGCACCTGGCTCCCCTCTGGGAAGATGCATCATGCTATTTCCCAAGCTCATAGAGGAGAACTGGACAGGAAGGAAGTTTTAATGGTGCACAAAAAAGCAATCAGCGTGGAAGAGAACAGTGAGTGAGCCCAGGGAACAAGGACCTGGGCTTGGGCTAAGGTGGTGACAGGGAGCAAGGAGATGATCACAGGATGCTGAGACCAAATCTAACACCCTCCTTCTTTGCGACAATCAAAACTCAGGTCCTCTCCAGAAAAGCAGCAGCACAAATGCGGAATAAGCAGTTTTTGGGAAGGTGCTTTCACAAACCCGAGGCTGGCTTTCCCAAGCTCTCAAGGCCACACGCAGCCTCTAGGTGAGCATGGGGACTCTCTGCAGTGACCCTTCAGTAGACACACAACTCCTTTTGTCTGAGGCCTCGGTACTGGGAAGGGATGTCTAGTCTTTGAGGTTACCCTGTGGCACCCAGGGTAGGGCAGAGGCCTCCAGACCACCTGGGGATGGTTTGGGGCTCTGAGCTTAGCACCGGGGGGCAAAAGCCATACATAGCCTCACCTGGCCACGGCTGCAGCCCACCGGAAAATGCAGGATTCATCCTCACAGGTGTGTAGGTCACTGTGCAGAGCAGCATTTCCAGGGGCAGGATATGGTCCCGCTCTGCCCTGTCTTCACCCTGGGTTGGCAGCGTCTCCCAGCCCAGTGACCTCAGCAGAGGAGTGAAGGGGTGAGGGAAGAGACCCTGGGGCACCTCCAGGCATGAGCCCGAGATGCCAGTGGAGCCAAAGGCCTGACCCACGCGTAGAGCGGCCTGCTGCTCCTGCACCCTCTGCTCCAGTGATTTCCTGTCAGAAACGCTAACGAGCATGAGTGCTTAAGAGCTTCACAATTTTTCAGTCTGTTCACCCACGGTGGCAAGCACTCCCGCTGGAGTGGGGCGCACTCCGTCATGCCTGCCCACCTGACCGATCGGCTCCACATAGGAGGGCAGCAGAGCTGCGAGAGCCACCGAAGGGCAGCCCCCGAGAGTTCCCTCCTGCATCCCAGGCTCCTCCCAGTCATGGTGACAGTGGACAGGGCAGCCCATGATGGCTTGTGGTGGGCAAGGGAGTCACCGGGCCAAGGGGCCACTCCCTACACTACTCAGCTGCCACCACTGCTGTCCCCAACACTGCCCCTCCCCTGTGCACCCTCCCTCGCAGAGCTCACTCCTGCGCCTCAAGAGCAAGCCAGGCAGGTGCTGGGAGGGGTCCTTCCAGGGACTCCGTGACTTCTGTCACCAAGGGCCCGGTGCATCCCAGCACCCACCCAGGTAGGCTTCAGCCCAGCGTGGAGATTCCACTAACCCCACCTGATGACCCATGTGCGCTCGCTTGGGGCAGTGCAGGCAAGGCCATCGGCAAGGAGCTACCAGGCACAGGGGTGAGGTCTCACCTGGGACTCAGCCAGAGGCTGGGCCCCAGGGCCTGCAGGCCAGGTGGGGGTACCAGGTCCAAGCTGACTCAGAAGAGGTGACAGGACGGAGATCTTGTGCTACCACGATCTTATCCCAGATGTGAAGCAACAGATGGAATGCGGCCAAGACCATAGGCAGAGGGCCGGCAGAAACCCAGGGCAGCGCCCATCGCCCGTCACGTGGCTTCTGAAGCCCAAGCGCTTCTACTGGTTGGAATAATGCTACATTCAAAATCAATAAAGCATCCTTAACCTAAAGAATGTCTTTCAATTCTAAGGTGGTAATATCTGTGCAGTGTGTATGTGAAATTGAAAACGACCCGTATCCCGCTGTTACTTCTCGTGGAGCACTGGCTCTCCCTAATCATGGGACTGCAGAGCAGTTCGTACCGCTTGTACATGGAGGCAGGGTCACGCGAACAGGCCCCTTTTCAATTAAATCACATGAAGTCTGACCCCTTACCAGCCATCGCCCACATGACGCACTGCGTCTAGTGTGTGTGGGTGCACAGCTGACATCACAGACTTAAAGCACGATGTCATCGGGACAGAGGCTCCCTGCTCAGTTTCCCAGCAGCCTCTGTCCCTCTAGTGCCCTCCTCTCGTCCGTCCCAGGAAACAGTCTGATTCATTTGCGCTTTCCAGAACGTGGAAAAGTGGGGTCACTCATCTGCACCACTCCCTCCTGCTGCAGCAACCCCCCCCACCCCTAGCACCAAGGTTCGGGGGCAGTCTGGGTCTCAGCAGCATAGCTGCTGCCGACGCACACACACACACACACACACACGCACGCACGCACGCTCACTCCAGTTCTTGGGAAGCGCAAGGCTGAGACAGCAGCTGTATTTGTAAGGAAATGCTCCCGCCTGCCAGGATGTCTGAAGTCAGCCGGCAGTGGGCAGTGTGCTCCAGTATGACATGGTCTTTGCACACCAACCTCCAGGTGTTTTACCTGCCTTGCTAAAAACCCTATCAGGTGACATGTTTATGTAGATCTTTAAAAATTCACTAGCCTGATTAATGCTGTGGGAGTTCTTTTACAGAGTGCTCTAGATAAAAATTCTGTCAGGAATGTTTGCCAAACATTTCTCTGGCTGTGAATTGCTTCTTTATGAGTGTCTTTTGAAGAACACGTGGTGTCCATCTTGATCAAAGGCAAGACATTTGTTTGTTTTTGCATGTGCGTTTGTGCTCCTGTCAAACTTTAGAACATTCTGCCCAAGCTGCAGCCCCACTGGAAGGGAGGAGTCGCGGCCTCACACTACTTGTGTGTCTGCCCCGCTACATGATCGGCACTTTGCAGGGAAGCTGCGGTCCCCTCTGCAGTGATCATCCAACGGTCTGCTGTGCTTGCAGAGCTCCTCACCACCCCACTTGGCTGTCCAAACCTTTGTCACTAGCCAGTGGTGGCCGTTCCCAGTCAGCGTCTCTCCTTGTCCCCGCCAACTTGTACTGCTGGAGCGATTGTGGGCCTGTGACAGGCTATCATCATGGCCTGCTTGTCCTGCTCATCTGCGCCTTACACTGCACAGTGCTGACTTCACAGGAGTCACAGGGCTCGGGCTGGCATGGTGTTGACTGAGCGGTCACACCAATGTGGAGAAATGACCCAATGATACTGGATCTTCTGGTCTATGAACGTGGTCTCTCTCCATTTACTTATTATTTTAATTTTACTCCACAAGATGCTATCGTTTTGAGTCTAGGGCTCTGCATACTTTGGGTCTAATTTATTCTTAATCATCTCACATTTTGATGCTATTATAAATGGTAGTATTATTTAAATTCAATTGTAATTGAATCATTTACCAGGTGATAAATACATTACTAGACTTTAAGGACGTAAGCAACATACCTTTCATTAGCAAATACATTCTGACTATTCCTAACAACACTTCATTCCGGTTTTGGTTTTTGTTTTTATTCCAAGGAGATACTCTTTTCATCTCTGAAATATCAGCAGTTCAGTACTGTGGATCCTAAATCTCATGGGACCTGCACAGGGCTCCGGGTTGACAAACCCGGCACAGGGTGTGGAGACGCATACTGTGGCACAGGGACTCAGTTGCAGAGAGGATAAGCAGGGAGGGGTCTTTGGCTCTCTTACCCCCGAGAGATGGAGATCTGAACGGCACCCCACTGCACCCCTGCGAGATTCCCTGGGTGGCCTGGGCTGGGGAAGAACAGGAACCAGGGGCAGAACATGAGCCCCAGGGGATCACAGTTCTGCCCCCCAATACCCCGTGATGACTTCAGGAACCTAAACCTTCACCTAATCGGCCCTTTAAGTTAGAAACAGTCCACCATTCCCTCCTGTCTTCCCACTGCCATGACCACCTCCCCCCAGAACTGTGCAAGTGCCCCACCCTGGTCTCTGACCAATTAGACCCTTCGTCTGATGCTCCTCACACCCCATCTCCTCCAGACACCTCCACCCAGACATGGAACTACTTCCCCCACTGTCACAGGGCTCCACTAGCCCAGGCCAGCCCCCCAGGGTCAGGCTCAAACCTTTTCCTATGGGTCTTCCTTGAGGTCAGCACAAAGAGAAGGAACTACTTCTACCCCTAAGTTGTTGTTTTTTTTCTAGTTGTTTGAAAAAAATCATAGCTCTGCAAGGCTATGGAAGTAGTAGTTCCCTGATGACTTCATTCTTCTACTCCCCGAGCAATTACTTCCTTTCAATTGTTTCCTTTGAGCATTACCACCTCTCTCTAAAGCTAATTATTGCTCTTCGATGTCCTAGTTTCCATGAACTGATTTTTCACACTGAGGAAGATGAAGCTTTCATTCCTTTACACTACTACCTCTGCCCTTAACCCACCAGTGTGCACACTCTCCCTGGTCCTCACCCCCTGGAGAGATTCACACTTCCACTTAAATGGACAATCTATTTACATCCTAACTCTGAAAATGCCCTTCACAATAGAAACACAGTACTATGGCTGCTTTTCCATTTGAACATCTTGTTGTCTCCATAGAGTTCATCGCTGCCTTCTTTTTTGCTAAGTTCTTCACCACATACTCATCACACCAGAGCCTCCTCCCTCTGCATCTCTATGTCAGAAGCCAAAGCGTGCGGTCTCAGAAACCTGACCACTTGCCGTTCTTCATGGCCAGGCCCCAGGTACCCTTCGCCACGAGCAGGGCCTGAAGGAGGCGCACACGAGGGCTCCCCGGTGAACAGGAAGGGTGCCCCTGAGCTCCCAAGTTTACCCTCACTGCCCTGTCCTGAGAGCTGCCTGCTGACCTGTCCGCCAAGCTGGTGTGCTCCTCAGGCCAGCCACACTGGCTGTGACCTCAAGGCATGTACTGGGGTCAGTGCATGAGGGACATGAGGTTGCCCCATGTCCTGTGTTCACAAATCTGCTCCTCACATCTGTAAGTCGGAATGGAAAGCATGCCTGGGCTGCATATCACATGTCCTATGAGTCCACTGTGGGTGGCAGGACCGCACACTCCCCCTTTGGCCTTGTGGGGGCAGTGGACTCCCCTCCTCCACTTCCCCATGGCCCTTGGAGGCTGTGGGACGGGAGGGAGCATGGCCAGAGGGCCCTGGGCAGTGCAGGGTCGCCCGGTTTCTCCAGGGCTCCAGGCAGCTCTCACCAGCTCTCGGGTACTGAAGGCCTCCTGCTCTGCCAGGCTGCCATAGCCTGGTCCAGAACTTCCTGCCAGGCCCAGTCTACTGCATGTGTGAGTGGGCATCCCGACTGCTGGCCAGCGACACACGGTTCCAGATCCAGCTCCACCTGTGCAGTGCCCTTCAACCTCAGCTTCCAGGCAGACACTGGCGACCCCACACCTGCCCAGCTCACGGGCCGAGGCTCCATACAGAAGCCCCGGTGGATGCCCGCAGGGGCCCCTCAGCCTAGGCCATGTGGCTCTTGGCTCTTGCACTTCCAGATTCTTCCAAAGCAACTTTTCTGCTTTAATAAAAACCGCACATCATCTATCACTGCCACAAAACCATGGGAGATGCCAGCTACATCCTACAGAGGACATGCGCACCCACCGCCCTGGGGCTGAGGTCGATGTGACCCTGTGCCTCAGCCCTTGAAGTGCCCGCTGGCACACCACCACGTCCAAACAGAAAGGCTCTGAGGGCAGCCACGGCTGCCCAGCCGCCATCTGTGCAAGATGTGCCCAGCCGGCAGAGGCTGGGGCGATGGCAGAGGAGAGGGAGGATGTGCTCCAGATGGCTCTGCGAAGACGGCCATCAGGCCCAGGAAACCCGATCATGTGTCCAGGATGACGGGCTCCCTGTTCCTAGCCTGGAACCAGGAGACACTGCACTCAGCCCAATGCCAGCCAGGGGAGCCATACACCGTCATGTGGGGCTGCCAGCCTCTTTCCCGTCCCCAGGCAACCCCTGCTCCTACACCTTGACAAGGAGCAGTCCCTCCCAGAGGATTCAGGCTTCCAGAAGGTCCCATCCAGGGACCCCCCTCCAGGATGTTGCCTCCCTGCCTGTGCGAACCTTGCTGGCCAGAAGCTCAGCTAGGCAGCTAGGCCCGTGGCTGAGTAATAGTGGAGAACCCACACCCCCACGGTCTCCTTCTTTATCCGGGGGTGGCCCAGGCCACGTGATGATCCCCCCTTGCCTAACACAACACATTCCAGCACGCGTGCTCACTGGGAACCGGAAGGGCACAGGGTCCTCCCCACAGGGAGAACACAGCACAGAGGGGCAGGAAAAGGACTGTGCCCGTGAGCCCCCAGAGACAGCTCAAGTGCTGCCACAGCCTGGCTGCTCCCTTAGGGACCCTGGTGAGTTCTTGGGGCAGTGGGACAAGCTGTTGTCTGCAAGGTTGCGGTCACCCCACACAATAGCAGCCGTCACCACCCCCCAACCCCCATCCAGCTGCTGCCACATACATGCAGGGCAGCAGAGGGGGCTTCATTCAGAAAGCCCCTGCCAGAGGTGCTCAGGGTGCCCCTCATGGCTTTGGTCCACAGAGGTCCCCACCTGCAGGCAGGACGGCGATATAATTCACCTTGTGCAATGGTGCCCCATCCATGGCCTGGTAAACAAAATTGTCAAGACTGAAGGTGAAAGTTAAGACAGAGCTCTGATGAGGCGGGTCCCTCCCACTGAGCTGCCACCAACGGCCCATGGGCGAGTGGTCAGGACACTGCCGAGGCCCCCAGAGATCATCTGCCTGAAGCTGAGGCTACAGTGGGAGTCCACATCCAACACTTTTAGGAAGTAAATGATGAAGAATCAATGCAGAGAAAACAGATGCGCAGCGACCCCGCGGCGAGGCCGTGAGCCGCCGGAACTCCGGGCTGTTTATTTACTTGCGGCGCCTTCCCAAGATCGATATTTTTAATTTGGATCCGAGTTATTATTTTTCACATCACAGCAGCGGGGAGCAGGGTAAAGTGGCTCGTATTTTAGTGCTAAAAAGATCGATATGACAGCTTCACCTTCACGGCAGCCGGCCGTGCAAGGGCCGCGAGGGGCGCCCGTGGAGGGTGATTGACTCGGTGCGGCCCTGCCTGGGAAACCAATCTCTGCTCCTCCTCATCAGGCTGCAGGGCCCAGGCTGATCCTCAGCCCCTCCATCCTCACAGGGAGCCCCATCCGTTTTCCGTAACTGCCCCCAGACCTCAGCAGGCCCTGGGGTCTACCCAGGGGCAAGCAGATCTGGGACAGCTCACACCCCTCAGCTCCAGCAGCACCCAGAGCCTCCCAGGCCACAAGGCCAGTGCAGGAGTCCTCAGAGCCAGGGTGAGTGGTGGCAGGAGAAGAAGAGGGGCTGCAGGGCTGAAGGCCTAGAGGGCATGGTTCACGAGTAGAGGGCCCCAGGCACCAGGCTGACCTCAATACACAAATGCAGAGGTAGATCTGGGGACACAGAGGGAGAGCATTTGGGTCAAGGGAGACGCCTTCCCCAGGCCATGCTTGCCCAGGTTTGCCAGACCGCGCTGACCTCTCGGGAGATGTCCCTGACATCTGGCAGCCACTTCACCTCAGAGCTGAAATTCCGTGGACCAGGGACTGGGTAAAGATGGCAACTGCAGAGCCGGAGGCACAGGGGGAGTCCCGGCGCCTGGGGCTGTCTCTGCGGGAACCGGGAGGGGACACTGCTGCTGCTTGGGCCCCTCTGCCCAGTCCTGGGCACCTGTGAACTAAGGCAGCTGTCCAAAGACCCTCCAAGGTGGCTGAGTGGGCACGGACCTGGAAGGCACAGCCCAGCGAGACAAAGGACAGGCAGCATGTCTGGGTGACAGCAACTATCTGGTGTCCACCCATGGTCTAGTCGCTGGAAGCAGCAGGTCTGGGGGCCCAGGGTCCTGTGCCAGCAGCTTCGGTCTACAGATGCTAGCATCAGGTGTCCAGCTAGACCAGCCTGGCCTCTAGCAGGCCACCGAGAAACCGGTCTGCGTGTCAGGCACGAAAAGACATGGGGGGAAGAAGCCCCAGCACTCTCCACCGAGGCCTATTCCTCCACCGGCAGGCCCATCCACCCCATCGGACAGGGCCTGCAATTCCAGGGCTGCATGTGGGGCCCAGGGTCAGTCCCTATGTCCTGCCTCGGCAGACATGCACTTCTCAGGGTTCATAGTGAAGAGGGTCACAGGAGAGCAGGGTCGTGGATGAAGGGATCACAGGTCGGGGGAGGGGGTTCCTCAGGGCTCAAAGGTGAGAGTCTGGAGGGTACTGTGCTGACCCCACCTCCCATCAGCAGGGCATGACTCAAGGCCTTCAGACAGTCCTGCCTTACTCCTTCCTGCCTCTCCCAGGAGTACCACCTGGACCTGCCCATGACACACCATCCCAGGCCCCTGCCACTCTGTCCCTTCCCCAGGACTCTGCATCACACCGAACCCCATGCTTCCTGTGCCCACTGCAGGGAGCATGGCCACTCCAACCAGCCTGGGGTGGCAGTGACCTCCGGAGCAGCACCACCATGTGAGACCTCTCTCTGATGGAGACAGGAATCTGGTTCTCCCTGGGCAAGGACAGAACAACACAGGTGTCACACACGAAAGCTGGCAGGACCTGGAGTCATTACAGTGTCCTAAGGAAGGACCTCAGGTTCTGTGGTGGCAAGGCAGAGGACACAGGTCAGAGGGCAGAGGGTAGAGGATAGAGGGCAGGGACACAGGGCAGAGGGCAGAAATCCCACTGCAGACTCCTAGGCACAGAGATCAGGTCCCAGCTGCCCTGGATGCCCTGGATCCATCCTCCCTAACTCCAGTTAGGTGGGCCTCAAACTGGGAGTCCTCACACTGCTCCCAGGAGTTCTTGCCCAGGTCAGGGCCCTAAATACAGCTAGACCCCAACAGCCTCCATTTCCACACCCCACCTGTACCTCTCAGCCCTCCCAGGTTGGACACATCTTCGGGTATCCAGTATGTACTGAACATGGCCCTCCCCCCAGGAGGGTTCCAAGAGCAACAGCCACTTGATTTTCCTTAAGGCCCAGCATTTCAAGCCAGGCTGAGCACAGAAGGCACTGCTTCGGCGCCACCTTCTGGTGAAGAAGGCACATGCATGCTCCCTCCTCCATCCACAGTGCAGCCCACAGCCCACAGCTCACAGCCCACCTTCCTACAGTCCAGCAGGCCTGCCTCCCCACCCACAGCTTCCCAGGCCCACCCCCAACCCTGTCCACAGCCCTCCAGGCCCACAGTTCCCCCAGATCTCCCCAGGCCAAATCCCTTAGTTCCCCTGTCTTCTAGGTCCCTATCCCCTTAGGTTCAGAGTCCTCCCAGACCCCCAGGTCACAGACCACCCCCATCCCCAGAACTCCTATCCAGATCCCCTCATTTCACAGTCCCCCAGATGGCACCCCTTCCATCTCACGCCCCCGCTGTCACATTAACCAGGCAAAGCTCTGGGTTCAACGCCTTCTGGGAACAGGGCACTATTTTCTGATCTCTATTAATACCCTGACAGCATTTATGTACGAGATAAATTCATTTCAATTTCCTTTTTCAATTAATGGCCTATTATTTGAACCACACTCAGCTAAAAATATTGCTCCAATACCATTCATCTTGTAAAAACTACACTTCCTGCTGACAGCCAGAGGCTGCAGGCTGGGCAAGCAGTGGCTGTGTGCTGCAGAGCTGCCCGCCAGGACTAGGCAGTGTCCCCTCCTCCCCTCCCTAGGCACCCCAGCCTGCTGCTTGCCTGACACACCAAGCGGGGCCAATGGCCAGGCCGGGAGGGACATCCTGGGCCGGTCATGGCGGGGGCCTTACCACAGTGGCAGCAAGCCCTGCATATGGCCCAGGTACCCGATGGGCCAGTGCCGGGAGGAGGCAACCCAGAGGCACAGCCAGGCCTGCTGAGCTGAGGTGATGGCACAGCCATGTCCCTGGTGGACTGACCCGCCTTCCACATCCCTCTCTGGACACAGAAGATGGTCAAAGGGGCCTCATCTGACATGGCACATTGGCAGTTCCTTCTGCTGCCTGTGCCAGGTCAGTCAGCGCTCCCCGCCACACCAGTCACACCAATGTACCAACGCTGCAGGCGAAACAAGTGCTGATCTGTGAGACATCCGCATGAGGTTTGGCCACACAGCTCCAAGAACAGATGAAAGCTAGTGCTCAGTTCGTCAATGCATGTGACTCACAGTCCTCGGCACACAGTCCGGCCGCGTTCTGTGCAGAGCCCACCAGCCCTCGTTTTCAGGCCCTGCATGCACACGTGGCCGGATGCACACCACTATCCCAGCAGACAACTGACCCTGGTGCAGCGTGCGCTCCCATTTCACCGCACGTGAGTTTGGTGACCGTTTCCACACGTGCTGTCGGCATGAGCGGCTAGTTCTCTCCAGAAACCGCTGAGCAGTAGGTTCTGCTCTTTATTCAGGGTTTTAGTTTTGCTGCCCATTATTAAATGACATTTTGAGATAATCCTGCAGGATGAGGAAGCCAACAGCAGAGCCCGGTGCCCACCTCCACCACATCTCCTCTGCCCACCACAGTGAGAGAGGCACTACTCAGTCACGTGAGAACCTGTGTGGCAAATGCAGACTCTAAGCCGCAGGGAAGGAATAGTGCAGGGCAGGTGCACACATGGCAGCGAGTGTGAGCGAGTGTGAGTTTTGTGGTGTGTTTGTATGTGCACGGGTGTGGGATATGTGACCATGTGGGTGAGTCTAAGTGTGTACGTGTACACACACATGCACCTCGGGGCCTCTGGGAGGTGCTGCTCTGCACAGGGACAGGAGGCACCCCAACTTGTGGATGGTGTCATGGTTCCCCTGGGCCGTGGACTCAGAGGTCCACAGGCTGCAAGATGTGGTGATGTTAACTGGGAGACGGAATGGTGGCAGGACCCTCCTGGAGGAAGGCGCTGTGCCCTGCCAGGTGACAGCCTTACCGTGAAGTGCTCGGGGGATGTGTAGTTTTCATCCAGGTAGACACGGGCCCGGTTGAACTCCTTCATGGCATCACTGGAGAGGAGCTCTCTGGAAGGGAAAAGCAAGTCAGTAATGTGCACGTCACACAGACCTCACACCCTAGTGGTGTGCTCACGAGACCTGGGGACCAGACGCCCTGGAACCCACTGGAGGATGGGGAGGAATGAGCAGGCGACGCCCACGAGGTGTTCCCACTGGCCAGGCCCTCCCCTGGTGGGCCCCGCACACCCAGCAGTGAGCAGGACAGAGGCCCAGGGCCAGCACCGTGCTTCAGTCTGGGTTCCAGTGCTGGGCACAGAGGCGCTTGTCCTGCTGTGCTGCTGCTCACAGCGCCCTCTACTGCTGTGCTTTAAATCCGCTTTCTTAAGGAAAGATTAAAGTAAGGAAAAGGCCCTTTCTTTCCCTAGCTAATTGGCATTTTAGTGCCTCCTCCTCTACTTAGATCAGTGAATCCTCACAGCTTCTGCTTGTCTGGGGAAAAGTCCTGTCTTCATTCCTGAGGTATTTTGCTGGTATTTACATGCTGCCATCCTGACTTTCCTTGTGACCTGAAACCTGCGTCTTCTGTGGGCACACTTCTGGGGGGTCAGGGGTGGGGGGAATGGACTCCGCCAGTTCTCACTGAGCTTTTCCACCGAATGTGCATCATTTCTTCACGGTGGCACTGGATCTGCCTGCTGGATCAGCTGGCACTCCCATTCGGCCCCTCTGTCTTCATCGGGGCCCTGTGAGCTTTTCAAACACTTGGTGGTATACTCTTCATGAAATTTGGAAATGCTTGCCCACTCTTTTCAGTAAAGTTTTTCTTTTCAGGCCACTTCTCTGACTGGCTCAGCTTCCTGGTGCCCAGCGACTCCATCTGACCCTGACCATGACTGGCTCTGGGGCCTGCAGCTCCACGCCTTTCCCCTGAGGTTATATCTTTGTCTTTCCTGTTAGTCCTAGTTTCCCTGCACATCCTGATTAGTTATGACGGCGCTTGCAGGGAGTTCTCAGCTGATTCCTTCGCTCTTGCCCTTTCCAGCCTCATCTGCTGACTGCTCTGCTGTAGGTCAGGGATCAGGTTTGGATGCTCAGATTATCGGCTAGACCTGGATGTAGGGCTGACGTGGTGGGAGCATCTCCACCCCTGCAGTATCTCCCCAGCCTTGCACCCCCACCCTGCAGCCCCTGCCCTGAAACCCTACCCTGTACCCCTTGCTCCATGTTCCCCATTTGTGCTACCCGTCTCACACCCCAGTTCTGCATCCTGCACTCCCTACTCCAGTCTTCTCAGGAGAAAGCTGCCTTCCCAGAGGCCTGCCCCACTGACGCTGCTCGTCCCGGACCCTGACTGGTCCTGGACCCCAACTTCCGTGAGTCCCTTGTTGCCCACGCCTCTTCCCAAAGGCAGCTACATCCTCACTTCTTCTGTCCTGTCTCTCGATGTCTAATTTTAACATGGTCAACTGTCTCAGCCTCATCTTCATGGCTGGACTTCTTGCACTTTTTAAAGACTTCAATGCCCAGGCTGCAGAGCTCCCTCCCTCCTTCGGTTGAGCTGTAACTGTGCCTCTTACATAAAGCTGTGAGCATGGTCCTGGCTCACGGTGCCCTCGGGAGCATTTCAGAACCCTCCAGCACGACTGTCCCTGTGCCTCCAAATGACTCTGTGTTAGCTCAGTATGAAGAGCAGCACAAACGAATCTCGGCATCACAGGTTTGGGAAAGTTGGCAGTTCCTTTTTCATTTGCTCTTTAACAAACTGCCCACAACTGACAACATGAATGGCTATGTTGCCCGCAGCATCAGGAGCTGACAGCCAGGCCAACACTGGACCACCCTCAGCCAGAGCATCGAGCTGCACCCCAGGCTCCCTCCCAGCTTGTGACCCTCCAGAAGGCAGGATTTCACCTCTCCCGTGGTGGGGGAGTCCATACTGGGAGGACATAGCCCCGTGGGAACACCTCTCCATGGCGTCCCCATCAGCGCCTTGCAGTTATCTCCAAAAGTGTCTGGTATTCTCTTATCCATTTGTATCATGATTTTACACCACGAAAATCCCTCTTATTATACTGATTCCTAGTAACTCAGGGATATTTGTCACTTTCCCTGTAGGTTAGCTACAGATTCGAGAAGCAAGATTCCTAAGTGGGACAGAATCATCTTCCCAGTCTCGGCCCCTGATGCGTGGTGCATTACTGTGACAACGCAGCTCAGAACGCCTGCTGCAGAAGCTAAGTGAGAACTGTGAAGACAGTAGCTGTTCCCAGGTCGGCTGCTGTCCACTTTACTTGATGCCAGGAGTGAGACAGCAGACAGGAGTTTGGCTATAGGCAACCCTGCAACAAATGCATAAAAGAGCCAACACCAGCACCAGTCCCATGGGTGCTGAGACCTGGCAAGCCTGCTGCCCACATGGCTGCCCTCTTCTGCCTGGTCGGCCCAGCTGCTGTCCAGGGACCTGCACTTGCCATAGCAGGCCAGCTTCCAGAAGAAGCACCCAGACAGGGTGCAGCCTTGATGGGCAGATGGGGCCATGGGGGTCACAGCCCCTAAAGGGCAGGGGGTCATAGCCCTTAAAGGGTGGTGGGGGAGCAGACAGGAAGGTCACAGTCCTTGAAGGGGGGAAGGGGAGACTGCACCCTGGGCAGGGGGAGTTCACATCAGAAGAAACCTACAGAACCCTCCCGGTATTTGCAGCAGCTGATGCTCCAGGAGCCCGGGACGGGTGGTCTCTCCCATCTCCCCAGGCACACTGCACCCCCTACCCTGGAACTACCTGGGACTGGTGGCCGTGTGTGGGTGGGGGGCGGGCTGCCCTCTGATGCCCCAAAACAGGTGTCATCTCCTCTGACACAGGATCCTGGTCCTCAGTCACCCATCTTCCTGAATGTCTTGACTCCACGACTACGTGCTCAATGTCCCTAATGACCCCGAGTCTGCTTGGGAATGGGGGCTCTGTGATGGGGGAAAGACTGGGTGTCCCTTGCCACCAGGATCTGAGACAGGAGAAGGGGGTACATGCTGCAGGGCTGCCCACAGGCCTGGTACTCAGGCTCAGGGAGCAGACAGCATTGGGATCCCCACTGTTCTCTGCAGGCCAGAGACACCTTCCTGAGGGAGGAGCAGACTCGCACAGGAGCCTGCAGTGCTGGCAGCCAGTGGGCAGTCATGGGTGGCCGCCAGCCTGCCCAGCATGCCCTCGATGTGAACACTGGACCAGCCAGCTTCTGGAGTAGGCAGTGTGGGGAGCTGCAGTGAGCCAGGGGCTCAGGTCAGAACTGGGGCAGGGACTCCAGACAGGGAAGTGATGAGAACAGTATGTTGGAGGGACACCGAGACCCACAAGCAGTGCAGAGCCATGTCCACAGGAGAAGGCCACCAGAGAACAGGGCTCTGGGTAGCTCAAGGCATCTTCTGGGGCAGCAAGGAGTAGACAGACAGAAGCGGTGGCCTCTCTGATGTCTTTGAAAACTGGTCCTAGGGACAGCTGGGCAGGCATGGTGCTCAGAGGACCTCAGGGCCCTTTCTGTTGGCCGACTACCAGCTCTGTGCACCTCAGAGGTGCGGCTCATCCCAAGTACTGCCCATGCCCAGACATGATGTGGGAATAGAGTGTGTCCCAAGAGCTGGATAAGACAGAAAGGGTGAGAGAGGCTCCAGCAGCAAGAGGGAGCCGTGCACAGAGGATCAATGAGTGCTGATGGACACTGACATCAGCCCCAGATGCTGTCGTTTCTTCCTAAGAGCAGTGGCCTAATGGTTGGTCCCCAAGGACAGCAGGATAGCTGGACAAGGCCTGTGGAATGGCCACCAACATGGGAGATTTTACCTCACAGACTTGGCAGCCCTACCCTGTCTTCCTGCTGTCCCTCTTAGACCCTAAGTATGGTGCCATCACCACTGTCCCAGGGCCATCACTGCTTGTCTTCATCTTCTCCACTGGCCCCAGTTCCCCTCAGAAGGACCTATCTTTTCTGGTGCCCCGTCCCGGACCTCCCTGGTGGGATGAGGGGCACAGGCCCGCACTTACTTGACAAACTTGTCCACGTGGGACATGGAGGCCTCATAGTTCTTTCCTCCGAATTCCTGGCAGTGCAGAGCCATGAAGTGTGGCCGGTATGTGTGGACAACCTGAGAAAGAAGCAGTCATAAGAGGTCATGGGCTTGGGGACACGCCCATGTGTTGAAGCCAAGGAGGGCTGAAGCTGCCCTCCTCGGCTGTCACTAATTCTGGAGCTCCCCGTGCTCTGACCACCTGGTCCCAGCATGTACACACCAGCCTATGAGCCCAAGAAAGATCCAGGGCCTCAGAACCTCCTTCCATAACTGGAGCATTTTCCCATGACTGGAAATCACATGTCAACTGCAGAGCCCCGGCAGGGCCACCAAGCAGCCTGTCATTCTCACTGGTGCAGACAGACTGCTCACCCAGAGACATCTGTTCTTACAGGTGAGCCAGGTAAGTGTGTGCATGAGCATGTGTGAGCACTATGCACACGAAATGAGTGAGGGTGTGCATGAGCATGAGCAGTATGCACACGTGCTGTGTGTGCATAACACACTCATAACACACATAACACATAACACACTCGCCAACACCCAGGGCTGCCTGCCATCAGAAACCTCCTAGCACCACCCGCTATGGCTAGCAGGGCCCAGTCAGTGGCCATGTCTCAGGTCACCCGATAATTGCTCACACAAAGTGACCCGCTCTTAGACACAGTGCATCATCATGAGAGTATTTCGAGGTCCACGGTTAGCAGTGGTGTGCTCTCCTGCCCATGTCCTGACTCTTATTTGGAAGCAGTTGGCCTAATCTGTGCACTGGGCGTGCAGCTGAGACCAGTGGCTGAGTCACAGAAGCTGCGCTGTGTCACAGTCTGCTATTAGACTAAATAAGTAAGGCTGCTGGCCATTAGAACTGGAACTGGAACAATGATGCAGAGTTCCCAGGGAAGACCAACAGCAGCCACTTCAAGACTGCAACACCGGCTCCCAGAGGCCTGCACACGCCCCGGAAGTCTCAGTAACGCAGGGCTTCTCTCCATGGGCCTTTCCTGGGACCTGCCCTGACCCTCAGCGCCCACCTGGAAAGCCATGTTCCATACACAGAGACCTACTGAGACTAGCACCACTGGTCAGCAAGGTGACACAGGGCAGCACCCAGGACAGGACTCAGAGGACACGGCCAGCCCCCACGGGTTGCAGGGAGCACATGGCCCAAGGCTGAGACCTGGAGGTGGCCCGGCTTGGAGATGTGGCCGGCCCTCCTGAGGAGCTGCAGCAGGCAGGTTCCAGATCTGTAGGAGCACAGACTCGGGGCACCCGGCACAGCAGGAGGTGGGGGGGCATCCTGCCATGTGCACGGGAGGCCACTCCTCAGAGAACATGGCCAGTGGCCACCCTCA
The DNA here is from genome assembly GCA_004363575.1 of Solenodon paradoxus. NCBI lineage: Eukaryota > Metazoa > Chordata > Mammalia > Eulipotyphla > Solenodontidae > Solenodon > Solenodon paradoxus. Next base: position 17,598 of record RJWH01005081.1, on the reverse strand, counting down.
TTCAGAGCTGCCACCAGATCGCAAATGAACCCCAAGAAGACAAAAGGAGTATTAAAGAGCAGAGAGCAGAAAACTTAAAGGAGAGGGTTCATCGAGGCCAGGGCTCCTGACGACACTCACACCACGGATAACACAGCCAACAGACCTCTGAGAGGGCAAGCACAACCTCCCCTGGGTAAACAGCATGGGGCATCAAGCAAGAAGGGACACTTCAAAATATGCTGTGACAGAATATTTGAAAATTTAGATGAAACCGAAGAATCTAGAGAAAAATACAAGCCATCAAAGCTGGTCCAGCAGAAAATTCCACATTCTCTCATTAGGGCAGGATTCATGGATCAGTAGATGGCAGACCACTAGGCCCCACCAGATTCGGGGCCACATGGTGTCACCCCGAGGACCTGTGAGGAAGGGCTGTGGCCTACTCAACCATGGATGTGGAGAAGATCCTAGAACCAGAGGCACGAGTTGGTGAGCAGGACAGACGCTCCATTCTACTGCATTGAAAGGGTCGAGGTGGGACCAGATGAAAATGGTAGCATGTGAGGGAATGAGTCTACTCACCCTGCTATGGGGTGGCCTCACAGATACTGCTCCAATGCCTCACATCTTTGACCTCTGACCTTCAGAAAAGTATCTGTCGAATCCATGTCCCGAAGCTAGAAAGAATAAAGGCATCTGCAAGCCTAAAAAGCACAAGTCACCAAGGGCTGCTCACACCCCCCCGTGCTCATAGAATGGGTGTGTGGGAATGTTGTGCAGGGAAGGCCCACGGCCATGCCATGTATTGTGGGCCACACCCACTATTTGAGATGCTGCTCTGGAGATAGATGACACAAGAAAGAAGCTGAGAGGTCTTCAGCGATGAGGAACAAGGGAGAACAGGGAAGAAGAAGGGAAGTAGGGAATGAATGGGATTGCAGTCCAGAGACCATCTGATGGGCGCAAACAGCCCCTCATGACCAACAGATGGACAGGCAGGCAGGCCATGGCGTGGCTGGTGCCGTGACAACAGAAGAGGCCACTAGGTTGGTCTCACAGAGCATCCACCCGAGGCGACAGGAGGGAGACCCAACGATCCTGCTGAGATGCCACAAGTGTGTGAGAAACACACGTCTACACATGGAAACTGAGGAAGCCCCTGGTCAAGTCAGAAAGCAGAACGAAACTATGTCTACACTGTGACTAGACATGGGGTGTCCGAGAATATAAAAACATTTGGAATCAGAAATGTGCAACTGAAGTATAAATGGAGCTAAAGGAAAGAGTCTGAAAAACCCAGGAAAGAAACTGAGGAAGGACGTCATCAGGGGACGTTCCACAGGTGCTGAAAGGACTTCCGTGAGGAAGAAGTGATGATGCAGCCATGTCATCAGAGTTCCCGCAGGAGAATGTGCAAGGAGGGAGCCTGGAGACATCCCACAGGGCCAAGCAGCTGTGCTGATGCAGCGAACTCCCACACAGCACAGGACTGCTGAGGACACCAGATCCAATGACGGTCTTCACGCCACGCGCAAATTATGCCGCAGGCTTTGAGAGGCAGGCAGCACTAATTCCAAACCAGGTGCGGGTGTGGAAGTTTGAAGAACCCCAATTTAAAACAAGATTACAACACTATCAGCTGGCGTTTTCTCTGTGGATCGGATTTCTACACTGTGCACAAAATGGGTGATACTAGCCAAGTGGAGGGCGGAACATTACAGATCAGACCCACCACTTAAAATATTTTTTAAAAGGCAAAGAGCCAAAGAATAATTAAAATAGAATGCAAATAAATTAATAGCCCAAAAGTACCTATGTTGGGGGACAAAGGAACAAAACCCAGACAGACATGCTGAGGAGAATCAATGACTGGACCCGAGGGACCTGTCACATCAAACGCTCATGGTCTGACCCCAGCACACTGTCAGTCAATTCACGTGGATGGCTCAGCTCCACACCAGTTACACTCCTGTGGTCACATGTGCCAGTGGCTACGGTGCTAGACCACACAAGAGGAGAGTATTCCCATCACAGAATACAGACTGGACAACTCTGCCTGGGTACCATGTGTGTGTAGAAAAGCAGTAAGTGACAGCAAGATTCAAACAGACCCCATGCACAGACATGCCAGGTGCCCTAAAAAAGGCCAGTGGACATGGGGCCCGCAAGGAGAGCACTCGACAGTGCAGGAAGATGAGCGATGACATAGAGTGCCACAGTGACCAGAGACACCACAACCACGTGTGTGCTAATGAGAAACCGGACACATGGACACACACGTTAGCACACATATCACCACACCTGATCACACGTGAGCACACACATTACCACACACAGACAAACATGCCACCAGACATACTCATGTGCGCACACCCATCACCACACATGGATATGTAAGCACACACAGATCATACAGACACTCACTGCACACACATGCACACTCCACCATGTGGGCACATACACATATGTCCACACACGTGTGCACACACACACGAGCACACTCAGTCAAGAAAATGAGGTCTGCCTACAGATGACAGGACCACCAAGGCAAGTGTGCCTGGCACGCGCTCTCACCAGAGGTCAGAACAGCTGCGCCGGATGTTACAGGTGGAAGCCACATGCCGTCTCTGAGAACACAGGACTATACCGAGTCCTGACACCCTGACACACTCACAGGGACTCTGGACCATGCATCCGATGCCAAGGGTCAGAGGGCTGTGAGCAGTTACCAGGACCCCAGGGACACTCACCCTCCAATGTGGTAACTCCCAGGTGTGGATGCAGCACACAACCCACCAAACTATGTGACATCCAGTGCCCGTCACATCACCTCACAGAACCGATCTCTACCCGGCTGGTGACTGACTCCAGAGTGTGGATGACAAATCACGGGATGCCTAGGATCTGAACAACCGAAGTCCAGACACTTGACACCTGGACGTCCAAATGCTGATAGGTCAGAGTGTAATGGGGTCAATACTGATCTCCTCAGACGTCATAACAACACTGGGGTTTCAGGTCTGAGACATTCACTGAGATATGCATATACCGCCCCTGTCCCTCTGCCGCAGAGACAGGGCAGACACTGTGAGCTGCAGCTGTGGGTGAGGTCCGTGGCCTGCTCTTGCCTTTAAAACAATGAAATTTGTCCCAATAAAGGTCTGCTGAATATGTTCAGTGTTAAGTTCGGAGTGGGAAAGGGTATCAACGGCAAGAGGTGTGGCCAGCAGGGTGGAGCTGAGCGGGACTGGGACCTTCCCCAGGTACAGTGATGAGAAACAGGATTTTCCTTTGGTCTTAGTTTCCCTGGTTTCTTCAAGCCAGATGGGAAAGGGGCATGTCCACGTGTGCTCTGGAGCACTGCTGGGAGGGGCAGACTCTGGCACTTTAGCGCCTGAAGGCAGCGTGTGACACCCAGAAAGACACCCCTCAACAGTCAATCCCTGCCAAGACAAGCTCAAGAGCACCTTAGAAGATCTGCTGCAGTGACAGGCCACAGGTAATGTGCTAATGACACAACTGCTCCTCTGCACTGAGCGAGGTTGCAGGCACTGCCAGGAGTGCCCAGCTCACTGACGGGTTGCAGCCTGGATGCTCACCAAACAGCGCCAGTAGCAACATCCACCCTCAGCAGCCCCACTGTCCTGCTGCTGCACATCCAGCAGCCCCACAATCGGTTCTCAGGGACAAAGCCCAGTGGTCATGCTGACCATTCCCGTGAGTGCCCGCGTGCCTGCAACCCCACCTACCTCCCACACAACCTTGCAGCGCCAGCTGTCAGGGTCCACAATAAAAGGCAGCAAAGTGGCCGGACCAAGACACGGGCGCTTAGCACCCTCTGCTGACGTCCTATGCTGCACAGGGCCCCACAGTCGGGCTCACAAGGGAGCCCCCACAGCGGTCATTCAGCGCCTGGCTGCTCTCTGAGCACGGGACCCCCGGCCGCCTGCTGGGTGGCACTAGCGCTCGCCAGCCTGGATGAACAGGCAGGACCACGCGCGTGGGCTCCAGGTCCAGCAGGTCCAGCAGGTCCCGCAGGTGCAGTACACGCTCCTGAAGAGAGCACCGTCCGGAGCTTCAGGCTCACTCTGCCGACTCCAGAAAAGCAGGCCAGGGATAAAAGAAGGTAGGTTCCTTCAGAGGAAGGCTCAAGAAAATTACTGTGTTAAAGGAAGAACAAGAAATTCTGACAAGAAAGAGCAGACCCCTAGCAGCCCCTCAGAAGCAGTTTCCTGCCCTTGTGGACCGGGACGGCAGAGGGGGACTCCAGGCACCCGAAACCAGCAGAGCTGCCTAGCCAGCCCTGTCCAGCCCAGAGTCCAGCTAAAAATAGGAACAGCCAGGCCTTGTTAGGCTCCCTCCAAAGAGGAGTATCTGAGTGACCTAAAAAGGAATTACAGCAAGACCCAGGCAGATGGTGAGACCAGCAGAAAGGGGCCGAGGCGTTTCCAGAGGACAAGGTGGACGCACCTCTCTCCCTCAGATGGTGGTGGGGCTGGGGCATGGGGGGTTGTAAGCTCCTCCTCTCCCGGCAGTCGAATGACCAGGGCGCCCTCTCTTGCCCCGCGCAGTGCAGGCCACCGTCCCGTGGCCCCACCAAGAGACCCACTGTCTACACCAAAGCTCAGCCACAGGCTCTGCTGCACCAACAGGCCCCATGGGACAGTGACAAAGCTGAAGCGCGGAAATCCGCTATCTTGGGCAGGCCCGCATGGAGCAGAGATCATTCCTTCAGAGTGGGAGATGGGGAGTTGGGCTCAGTGCTGAGAACTGTTGCTGAGACATCAAAATTCAAGATGAATGGATGGATTTTCGCTTAAAAATCACTTTCCTCCAACCACAACAGGGACAGGATGGAGACGGGCCATTGGCAGACACACACCTGGATGTTCACGCTGACCAGGATGGCGGCCACAGCGCACGATGTTGGAATCCTCTGGAAGCTCCATCCCGAAGCCGCCCACCATGAAGACCTCTCTGTGCCCTTCAGCTGTGACCACTGGGTCTAAGAAGCCAGAAAAGTTCCGCACTGGCTGTGATGGGAGTGGCTATCCCCAAGGGTCCCCCCCACACGACAATCATCTTACCCTTTCATGGCTCCTCTTTCGCAGGCCCCATGCAAAGGCCCATCCTGAATGCCACATCCTGTCTCTACATTCTGACCAGGCCCCAAGATGACCAGGAGTGCAGTAAGGAGCCCATTCCCGTTCCCTTGGGTCACCTGCAGGCGCTCCAGCCTAACTCCCTTCTTTTCCTGGGTCTCAAGTCCCTTCGCTCCCTGTTGTGGAACAAGGCACTCCCCACAGCAGGCTCCCCAAATCCTTCCTGGTTGTCCTTCACTCTGCCAGAGAGGCTCCCTGGACCTCCGTGCCAACACCTGAGCCAGTCCCTTCCTGTGACGGGCTCTCTCTCAAGGAGTTGACGAGAAAATGTCTGCACATCTGCGTCAACAGATTCAGAAAGACAAGAAGTGCCACAGACAAAAGTGGGAATCCCACTGCACTCCCAGAAGACCAGTGGTGGCAGAAACTGGACGAGTTTAGAAAGGCGCGCATCCGCACTGAGCTCCCCTGGGGACACGCACTCAAGCTGTCAGTCAGACCAGAATGCGGACCACCACTGGCCACAACAAGTGTCTCCGAGTTGAAACAATGTTCATCTTTCAGCTTCCCTCCATCCCTGAGGAGGGCCAGGGTACGCCCACACACTCCTCAGTGCTAAGGGCCCTAGCCCTTCCACATGCCACCCAAGGCAGACTGTCACGTTCCCACCATGCTGAACGACTAGGTCCCCCATGGTCACCAGTGTCTACCTTCCCAACCGGCCCGCCACCCCATCCAAACATAAGGGGTCCCTGTAGAGCGAGTCAGGGTCAGCCACATGGGCCCAGGCCCAGCACCTGACCCTAGGACTGCCTGTGCCAGCAGGAGAGCCCTGCCCCAGTCTCCCCTCCTGGGAGTCCTCGGGGTCTGCCTTTGCCCCATCTCACCTAGCTGGGCAGCCCTGGCAGATCATGAAGGCCGGCGACCTGCAAGATGGGTTTGTTTCTGGGGATGCCTCTGAGGAGCCCTACATTCCTGTTTTCTGTGCTTTTACCAGAAATGATTATATGCCAATTTTTTTTTTTTTTTTGGTATTTATTGAGATGATCATATGGATTTTCTTCTTCAATGTACTGACATGCTAAGTTCTGTTTATTGATTTTCTTTAATGCTAAACCATACTTGACTTGGCAATGCTGTATTAACTATTTTTTTCTATGGTTTCCTTCATTTATGTTACTTTATGACTTTCGGAATAATCAATTCCCACCCCAGTCCCTGTGCCCCACACCACACCCACCCCAGTTCCAGTGCCCCACCACTGCCTCTTTGATTCCTCCTGCTCGTGCCCTCCCCACAGCCAGTCCTGCATCCTGTGACTTCTGCTGTGTTTTTTTTTTCTACCAAAACTCCAGTGACGCTTTTCAGGGAAATAGAACCAATAAAAGTAAAATTTGTATGGAGCTACAAAAGGGCTTGAATAGGCAAAGCCAGCATTAGAAAAAAGAAAATAATGGAGGAATCATACTCCTTGACTTCAAATTATATTACAGAGCAATCATCATCAAAAGAGCATGGGATTAGAATAAAACCAGATACACAGACCAACTGAAGAAAACTGAGAGCCCGGAAAAAGACTCGTACATGCATGGACAGTTCAATAAAGGAGCCAAGAGCACACGATGGAGAAAGGAAAGTCTCTTCGACAAACAGAGTTAGGAAAACTGAACAGATAAATGCAAAAAATGTACCGAATTACTCAAAACACAAAAATCAGTGCTAAATGGATCACAGACTTGGAAATAAGACTGTAAATCACAAAAGACAGAGAAGAAGGCGTTCATCTCTCAACATGTTCTTGTTTACATGCTTGTATTTGCCACCTGCTCATGCCCACACAGTGTTCGGCACTTTCGACTTGCTAAGACTTTCTGAAGTTTCACATTTATTTTATGGGAGATCACACTGTGCTGTAGTTTTCTCATCTTGTGATATTTCCGTATGCTTTTGGTTTCAGGTCACAGGTGAGTTAGGAAGTATCTGAGCTTCAATCTTGAGGCATTTCTGTAGAACTCTTCGTTCTGCTGAAACTTTTCACAGAACTCACCAGTGAAACTATCTGTTCCTGAAGAGTCTATTCTGGGGAAGTGCTGGCAAATTTTCTTTTAACAGAAACAGGGCTACTGAGTTCATTTATTTCTTCATTAAGCTTGGATACTTTTTTCCTCAAAATATCCATTCCTGTCAAGTGTCAAGTTTTGGATAAGTTGCTCCTGACACCCCATCCTCTTGACGCCTGAAATATTCAGTGATGGGGACTCATAACAAACTTCTGAAACTGATCATTTCAGTCATGTACTTTCAGAAATCAGAAGCAGAAGAGCACATTAAACCCAAATCATCAAAAGGAAAAAGGAAATAAGTAGAAGAAAAAAAGAGAGAAGCTGGGACACAGACGGTGAAGCCACACTGATCCCTAACATCCCCAAACCTCCAACTGCTACCCCAGCGGTGATGCTGGCCTCTGCGGTCTGGTCCTTGCTCTGGGCTGGCCTGCTCACCTCCCATCGGTAACACAGCAGGTGCAGGGCTGCCTTCTGGCCCTCAGAGCCCTGGACACCACTGTCCGGAGTTGAAGACCATCATTTAGTGGTTTTTGAGAGGTGTTGTACTGCCCAAAACATGAACGAGAAATTACTGTCAGGAAGTTGTGAAAGACTTGTAGATGGACAAAGACTGGCCTGCTGTTTGGGTGGCTCCATCTTCGCTTATCACTGGACTTCTTACAGTCCTGTGCATTCTGACAGTTGGCTGTAACGCAGACAAGTCTCAAACATAGACATGCAGCATCTGGGGGCACCAGGGGCCAGCGCGGCATCTGGGGGCACCAGGGATGGCAGCACCGGCTGGCTTGCTCTTTAGACTCTCTTTGAGCCACTTCTCACATCTTTTCTATTTTTCCCTAAAGGAAAGGTACAGGCAGAAATGAAGTTAAGCAGCAGCAGGCAGGTAGGAAGAGAGAAGAGGAAGCATTTTATCTTATTTAGTTGCTCATAATGGTTGTTCCTGCCAGTCCCAGAACATGAACCCAGGACCTTGGGATGTATGTGAACTGTGCCCAATCCTGACACCACCAGGGTGCCACACTTCTCACATCTGATAGGGTCTTTCATGATAAACAACATGTATTTACTACCTCATTACAAACCCTGGTGCGTGCTCGTGTGTACTGGTAAGGGAGACGGCATTCTGAGCTTCGATGTCTCTACAGCACGCCCACGAGAACAGGAGCGTGACTGTACGAGATGATGGTTTGTCCACACGACAGACACTGAGGTCTCAGTGCAGCGTGGAGCGTGTGGTGGAGGATCTGCAGTTAGCAGCAGTGGGCAAGTCACACGGGCACATCTCTGCACACTGGAAGGCTGCCTTCCGCCAGCTGCACGCATGGCCTTAGACGTTAGGGCGTGTCTGCCTGACTGCGGTGTTTACTTAGACTTTTCTGCTCTGTGCAATTTCCTCAGAACGTTGCTGGAGGAAGGACGCGGAGCACAGCCGTGTGTCTACACTCAGGTTCCAGTACAGCCGTGAGCAAGTCTCACATGTGAGCATCTGTCCCCAGGAAGGTTCAAGTGTCGAGCTTGGGGGTAGCCGAAATAATTATGATCAGACCTGCCCCCTCCAGATCCCAGCCACCTCCTCCAGGCTGCCCTAGAAACAGTCAGGCATCGGTTCCTTCCTTGCAGACCCAGATCCTGCACTGAGCCTGCTTCAGCCCCTGGCTCCTCGGGGCCCTGAGTGTTGGGAAGGGACATGTGTGTGGGCAAGCAGGTTTGCTGACCCCCTGCAGGGACCTCTCTTCAACACCTGGCTAGAGTCTGGAGGTCAGCACATGGCCCACGTACTACAGAAGACTGCGGGTGGAGAGGGCCCCCAGCACCATGGGAGCCCACACCAGACCCACCCAATTTGTCCCCTCTGCCCTGCACCCCCAAGGCCTGCTTTGGGAGAGAAGGTAGACTCCTGGGCTGTTAGTCTCCTGAGCATCTCCCCTCCTTCCAGAGCATCCTACATCCTGATTTCCACCCTCACTGCCCCAGACACTAGAGTTCATGACCATGACATACTCCCATCTTCTATGGACGCCACCCCCATAACCTGGTGACCATCACAAATCCATCTGCTTTTTGGGGACCTGAAGACAGGTCCGTCCCCCGGTGGTGTACAGGGACGAGTGCCACACCCCCGGGCCTCCTGCTGCCCACAGGCTCACACTGTCTCACAGGACAACACTGGCAGCCAGCCCGCTCTACTCCATCAAGACCCACACATGTACCGAGTCTCCTCCTGACACATGGGGGCCAAAAGGAAGCTCGCTGGGCCACAGAACCATGCATGAAGGCCATGCTGAAGTCCTAGCACAAAGTGTCCTACTTGTTTCTGATCCCACACTTAAAAGACCAAATAAGCAGTCACATTGGAAGTTTCTAGATACTCATCACTCAGAAGCCAGGAGACAGAGTAAATTAGAGTCTGACTCTGATGCTGCTGCCACACTGCCTCTGGGCACGGGCACCCATGCTGCCTGGAACTGTCTCCCCGCTACCTGCTCCCAGAAGCCTGACCCAGCCAAGGAACCTGGAATGTATCCAACTCAGAGTGCCCTGGAGATGTGAATAGCGTTGGGGGACAGAGGGCGGCCTTACAGGGGCCTCCACACTGCCCTTCACCCATGGTCAGTCCACCCATGCTCGCTGCTCTGGGTACTGGGCTCCATAAACTCCCAGATATTCCAACCTGGAGGCTGCGGGAGGTCAGGGTCAGTGGCGGGGCTGTCAGCTCAGAGGCTACGGCTACAGTACAGCTACAGCTAATGTCCTCACAGGCTGGGGGTGGAAGGGTATTCAGGGACACTGACTGCAGCAGAGGCCCACCCTCATGACCTCTCTGACCCTAATCACCGCCAGAGCCCCACTCCAACACCTTCACATGGGGGGAGACTTCCACATTTGAACTTGAGGAAACAAGGTCCCCTCCAGCACGTGTGCAGCTGGGTGTCTCCTGGGAGATCATCGGGCAGCTAGCAAACACTGGTGCATGTGCAGACGGCTAAGAGTCCACACAGCCTGACCACAGCAGGGACATGGAGGTGTGAGGGTCTCTCCTGGGAGATGGCCAGGATGTGACCAGGAGAGTAGGGTGAGAGAGGGGCTCACAGGGCCTGCTGAGCGTTGTGAGGTGGGTGAGATCCTGCCTTTGGGGTCTGGGCCCCTCGACACAAGAGAGAGCGGTGTTACTGGGCCAGGAGTCTGAGGCTTAGGGCAAAGCCAGAGCTTGCTTGCACAGGGGCAGGACAGTGAGGGTGCTTCGGGGGCTGCCAAGATGCAGGCTCTTCCTCTGTTGGAGGCTGCCTGTGCCTCTCCTCACTGGGCCTGGCCTCCAAGCCCAACCATGCCCTCTAGGCCCATCACCCCTCAGCTGAGCCACCGGCTTCACCTCCTCCCTCCTCCCCCACCAGGTCTCCTTGGCCCAGACACACCTCTCAACGAGGTCCTGCCTCCTTATCCGGCCAAGCCAAGCCCCTTCAGTCAGTCACAACTACTTGGTCAGGCCCTACACTAAAACCCCAGATCCTAAACCCTCAACAGCTTGGCACTAAGGAAGGAAACATTGCGTTTCCTCCTCTCCTGCATGCTCAGTGACCAGTTTTACAAAAAAGTAAAACTTACTGTAAGGAACTAAAAGCATGAGGGTTGTGTTTGGTTCTGGTTATTAAAACCCCCTTTTAAAGCTACTTTGAGAAAAGAAATAGCTGCATCATAGAAACGCCAGGATTAAGAAAAATATGCTAAGAAAGGAGATAGAGCAAGCACCCAGCTGTGTGAGGTGCCAGCCTGCTGCTGGCCACATAAGTCACCGGCCCTGTCCGACCATGGGACTAGCTGCTGTGCTGTGGCTGGTGGGCTTCTCGCCTCACGCACGAAGCCAACCCACCCAGCTATAGGGTGGACTTGAGTTACAATCCTCTTTGAGAATAGTCACTAGAAATTCTGTGTGTGCCTGAAATGTTTCCCTCCACTTAGAACAAGAAGTGGACCCTCATGCACAGGCCAGCCTGCCTCCTCTTGCAAAGGCCTGGTATCCAGAGGGGACTCGGTGCTGGGATAGCAGGCTGCCTGGGCCTGAGGCAGGGGGTCTGAAGATTCGAAATGGCAGGTGAGTGCCAGCTCCGAGCTCCCTCCCAAACCACTGGCTGCTTTACTCTGGCTGCAGCAGGGATCCCAGGCCATTGGTAAGAAAGACAGAAAGAAGTTGAAATGGAAGGGAGGGCCATCAAGTTAGGTCTTGCTGCCTGCCCCCTATGCCTGTCCTGCTTCAGCAAGCACAGCCCCCAGTGAGACAGGCTTCCAGAAAGCTCCTGTGGGGGCACCCCTTCCAGCCTACCCTGGATGTACCCTAATGACCCCAGGGCCCCTCACTCCCATCGCCCTGGTGAAAAACAGACAAGACTATGGTTAATGTGGCCGCAGAGCATCCCCACCAAAGCCGGCCCAGACCCACAGAACACAGCCACTGGCACCGCTCCCCTGGAGGCACTCAGCTCCATGCTGGGGCCATACCGTCAAAGACTCTGCCAGGGAGACGTCTTACTAGCGCCCCACCTGGGCAGAGACAGTGCGGGAAAGAGCCTAGAACTGACCAAGCCACAGAGGAGCCCACCTTACACTGGAGACCTCCAACCACCGCCCACCAGCCTATCCCAAGGGACATCCCTCCTGCTTCACTAGTCACTTCTGTTCCAGTCAAGAGTCAAGTGCACCTAGTGGGTAGGAAGGGCACCCCTCCACATGTCCAGCCAACATCCCACTGGGCAGCAGGATGCTCCTCTAGCAGAGACCTGATGGGGTCCCCGCATCACCTTGAGGGCACAGGGCCCACCACCAGCCATGCCCACACAGTGCCATGTGCTGTACGCCTTGGCACAAGCCAGCACCTCACACGTCGAGATAGGCCGGTCTTCAGCTGGGAGGACTTGGCCACCATGTCCTGAGGCTGGGGAGGGGAGGCCTGCAGGCCACTCTCCACACCTACTACTGGCTCCTGCTCACATGAAGGACGTGGAGGAATGGGGGTACAAGGAGGATGGGGGCACAGGGGGCACTGTGATGTTCATGAGAAGGGTGCAGGTCCTATGTCCTTGCTCCCCCACCACTGCCCCAGGGGCCATGGTAACCTGGACCTACCTCATGCCAAGTCACCCTATTCCAAGATGCCCCTGAGCCGCAGCTCACAGTCCCCATTACCCCTGCAAGTAAGTGTCCATGGTGTCTCAGCCCTTATCACACTGAGTCTGGACCCACATGAGCCCCCTCAGCATGGCCTTGTAACCACCTTGCAAGACGCAGCTCCACACAGTGCTCAGGCTGACCACCCAGTCAGCTCCTCAGGGATACGGAGTCAGGCAGCCTCTTCTGTGCAGCCCCCAGGTCTCAAACCTGTACCCCCACCTTCCCCCTGCCTGGAGTCCCCTCCTCCTGTGCCCATCCTCCCTCACCCACTCCTCCCGGTACCACGTCGTCCTCCTCCTGCTCCTTTGGTGGCCTCTCCACCTTCAGATGCAACCACAGGACCCTTGAGAGGCCTTCAGGCACATAGAGATGGGACCCTGAAGTTCATGTGGGCAGGGACACCTGACAGCGAGAGGAATCCCCAGGAAGAAAGCCCTAAATAAAAAGTATCCCACAGGAATTCACCTGAAGGAACAAGCTCTCACCTGATAGAACTCCCGGAGCCAGTTCTTCTGTAGGTTTTCCGGCTGTGGATTAAGAGAAAGAAAAGATAGTCAGATAGTAACAGCCCAGGAACTCAGGAGAAGGGCCAGTGGGAGGGGTGGGATGGGACAAGATATCAGCTCCACACAGAGGACCCTGATCCTCACGGGGGACCTGACCCACACAGGGGACCCTGATCTACACAGGGGAGTGACTGATCCACAAGGTGGACATGCTCCACATGGGGGACCTGACCCACATCGGGGTGGCTGGGGAGGTCTAAGCCACATGGTGGGGACCCTGTCTACACAGGGGACCCTGATCCATATGAGGAGGACCCTGATCCATAGAGGAGGCAACTTTCTACATGGCGGGGGGGAAACCTGATCCACATTGTGGGGGTACTGATCTACATAGTGGGGGGAACCTGACTCACAGGAGATTCACACAGGGAAGACCTGACCCACATGGGTGTTCTAACCCACACAAGGGGCCCTGGCCCTGTGTTCCAGCCCAGGGGGCAACTGCACAGGCAGTGGCTGGGATGAGGAACCTGGGAGAGAGCCTGCACCCTTGGGTGTCAGCCCCTGGAAACTGGGAGGGGAGGCGGCCCTCGAGTCAAATGTCTCCGAAGAAGAAACAACAGCTTTCGTTGCCCTTGCTGGAGGGTCCTGGATGGCCATCCTCTAGCCCATGGTCTGTGGCAACCACAGAAAACCTGGACGTGTATGAGACGGGGCTGGGTGGGGTCAGCTGTCCAGTGGACGGACACCAGACTCTGGACGGACACAAGATGCAGGGTTCAAAACCTGCACTTGAAGCCTCTGAGGCTCAACAGCAGTGTCACTTCCACACAGTCAACCTAAGGGCCCCGAGGGGTCATGTCCTGCTCATGCAGTCAGGTTTGTAAGGGACAGAGTCCCAAGATCTGGGACGTGTCCCGACCCAGCACGAGTACTGACTGAGGAGGGGCAATGACAGTTCTAACAGGCGTGTGCAGACAGGAGCCCAAACGCCGTGAATGAGGCAGCACTCCGGCCGTGGGGCCAAGCAAGGCTGCCCGCAGCTGGCAACAGTTCAGGAGCGCCCTGCCTGGCCGGCGGATGTTTCCAAGTGTCCCGCAGAACAGCAGTTTGAGCTTCAGACAAACTGAGAAAGGAGCCAATGAGCAGGGCTGTGGAGGAACCGCACAGACCGCAGAAGGCGAGGCCGTGCCAAGTGCCCACCAAGGCACAGCAGGATGGTGGCAACCAGCAGGGCATGAGCTGGCCACCACCACCTTCGAGCAGGCTGTGTGCAGCCCCTCAGCAGCTCCACCTGCCCCTTGCACAGAGCATAGTGGCCTCCCTCACCCTCACAGAGGAGCAGAGATGCAGAGAACTAATGGGTCAAGGGTTTGGACAGAATGACCACTCCACAGTGAGAAGATGGGGACATCAGCCATGGAGCGTCACCTGGGCTGAAGTGAGAGGCAGTTGTCCTGTGCCCTGAGGACACAGCCGCTCCTCCAGCAGCCTTTGGCCATGGCTGTCACCATCCACCAGGTTAGCACGTTGTTCTTAGAGATGGCAACAGCACCAATCAGGCCCTAGGAGTGTGAACACAACTCTGCTCTGGGAACAGGGCCCTACCACCCCGTTGGGATCCACTCTCTCAGCAGCTGTGGAGACACCCATAGATCTGACGGTACTGACTGGGTGGTAACTACAGGACCCACCACCCACTGGATACGTGAGCCCAAAGGACTGTCCACACACACGGAACCTTGCTGGCATCCCAGCACCATGCATGCAGCCTAGAAGCCCGCAGAGGGCCTCTGTCCTCTGTCTGGTGTCACACAGACTCAGGGGTGGAGGGCCATCACAAATGGCTGAGGATGTCGACCACTCTGGAACACCCAGAACAGGCACACTCTTGGCAAAGAGACCCGCTTTTGAGGGATGGGTCATGGGGGTGTCTTTGGCGGTGATGTTTCGAAACTGTACTGAGCACATTAAAACCATGACCTGCCTACCCGTCCCTGTCGATCCTGCATCTAAACCAGGAGACAGCCCCAAGGTATCAAAGACAAGCCAGCTCAATGGCCCAACCGCTAGGGTTAGCACGCAAAGGGAGAAGTTATGGTGAGCAGCGGAACGGCCTCCAGTGCTGAGCAACGTCATGCAGTGTACACAGCCCCTGGGGAGACATGTGACCTCCCACCCTGTCATCACCCGAGCCCCAGCTGGAGAGTCTGCCCCAGGCACCAGTTCCACAGCCTGCAGATGTGCACCCCCAACAGCTGGGACAGTGGACAATGCTACAGGTGGGGAAGGTGGTAACTTGGGGTCCCCACCACACACACCCCTGTCCCACCTCCCATCCCCAGTGTGGCCACCCGCCAGGATGCTTTAAGTGCCACTAGGCGACAGATGTGGACACAATGTGAACATGCAGATGGTCTGGAGGTAAGATCTGACATTTGATCCTCGGACCAATTGCTGGGTTACTCCATTCGGACCAGGACGATGACCTTTAACCCCCTCTGGCCCACCGCCAGGACTGCCCAGCAATCCTAAAAGCTACTTTGAACAAAGTTACGTCACATCTGCTTTCTGTTCAGAGGTGCTCAAAGGTCATGGGTCATCGCTACAAAAAAAATGAATGACATTGAAACTGGAGTCCTGGAGGAAGGGGAAAGCATGTGAGCAGGTGATTTCCTAAGAGCCACGAGCTGCCCTGTCCTCGGGGGCCACAGGCTGCCAGGGCCACTCTTAGGCAGTATTTCAGCGAGTCATCCAAAGCAAGGCCTGGCTGGCTGACTGATGGGGTGCTTCCCAATGGCCCTCGGCCTCCCATGGTGTCTCCCTCATCTGGGCATGGGCCGCCCACCCTCGCTGCCCATGACCTGGGTCAAGCACCCCCCTGAAGCTGAGGGTCATGGGGGACAGTCCACTACAGTCATGCCAACGGGCAGGACAGCCCGGCCTGTCTTACTCTCACACGCTCACATTCACACATACACTCAAACAGCATCGCTCACCCACACTTGTACACCTACAGTGGCTCACTCACCATCACGCTCATACTCACTTGCACACACACTCTACTAACTTGAGCACACACTCACAGTGACCATTACACACAACTTCCATTGCATATTCACACAATCGCATACACACTCATACTCAGTCAACCCACATTCACACATAATCTCATGCCCCCTCACTCACACTCTCCCGCGCCAGCTCCCTGAAGCTCCTCCCCACCTTCCCTTCTCCCAGTTTCCACCACAGAGGCTGAAACTCGATCCCATGACTGTCTCCTGCCACCTCTGCACCCACCTCTGTGTCCGTACCCTGTCCAGTCATCTTGTATCCTGCAAGGGCCCCACCTTTACACCAGCACCTACCCAGGCCTCAAGGTCCTAAGCCCCCCTGCTCTGCACCCCGACCATAACCCCCAGTCTCTGCATCCTGAGCCCAACACCCTGGCTGTTTGCCCTGGCTGCTGGGCCTCCACACACAGGCTCCCTGGCCAGGCCCAAATCTGCTCAGCATGGCTCCCACTCATCTACTTGGGGGCCCCCGCAATCATTCATGGTCACATCACAAACAGGGCAGGGCGAGGAGTCAGGCGTCACTGTGACAGGACAAGGCCCTGAACTACAGGGCCCAATGGCACAGTGCATTGAGGTCAAGACAGCCAACAGTGAGGGAGTGAGGGAGTGAACCTCACACACTTGCTATGTATGGCTACACAGCAAGCAGGGGCCCAACCTCATACCTCACCCCATTTTGGGGGTACAAAGGTCCCCCAGGAGGAAGTGGGCCATGGTCCTGGCTTTGGGACAGCAAGTGCCAAGTGTGTGCAGGTGTAGACAGAGAAGGGCCCAGGGACAAAACATGAGCAGAGGGTCACAGGATGGAGCCAGTGAGCCTGGGAAGGAGGTACCCTGAGAATACCCTGAGAAGCAGGCACAGGGAGATGGGCAGAGATAGTGTGCAAGGGAAGCTGAGAGCAAACGGGGCCACTAGAGTCCAGGCTCACAGACGAGGAGGACAGGGTGGGACACCGCAGAGCGACTGTCACTGCTTGGACCGGACGCGGATAATGCGATTTATGGGATGGGAGGTACAGGAAGAGCAGCACAGGAACAGCCATTTCCTGTGGAGGAGGACATTCATAACCATGGCCCAAGCTTAAGGTGTACTTTTAAACTCCAAATTCTTATTTATTTTTAATGTGTCCTTACCCTTAGACAATCTTAGTGGGATCATTTTTTGCACCAATAAAAACATTTTTTTCAAGGTCAGAAATTCCTTGTGTTTCTATTTAGAATTTTTTCTCGTGAAAACTCCAAGAGAATTAAACCAAAGCACTTGAATGAAGATGGCAGAATAGTTAAATATTTATGTTTAATGCTGTGTTAGATTCTGTGTTTATTTTACAAATAAAATAAACTCTAGATGACTTCAGGAGATAAACAGAAAGCTTGAAAAAAAACAAAAAGCAGAAGAAAATATCAGCGAGTAGCTATTTTCACAATATAAAGAAGGTCTTCCTAGACATAAAACTAAAGAAGTGCTTAGAATCATATAGTCTCCCAAGACTGAGACAGGAAGAACAGTGACCTAAAAAGACCATCGCGAGCAATGACATGGAAGAAGTAATCAAAACTTCCAAAAAACAAAAGCCTAGCACAAGACAGCTTTACTAACGAGTCTTATCAGACTGTCAAAGAAGACTTAATACCAATCCTCCTGAAATTCATTAAAAAAATTAAAGAGGGAACACTTTCTATGAAGCCAATATTAATTATT
>RJWH01005080.1:0-86185 GCA_004363575.1 Solenodon paradoxus | reverse complement strand
TTAAAATGCAGATTCTGATTTGGCAGTTCTGGAGTGGGGCCAAGATTCTGCATTTTGAACAAGCTCCCAGGTGATGAGAATGGCTGTCAGGCGTCACTTATAGTGTCCACCTAAACTATCAAGTACACTGGATATTTATAGAAGTGAGGAGTGCATTCTTTCTTTGTAGGTAAATCTACGAGAGAAGCCAATTATAATCAGAAAATGCTTAATGAGCAAGGCCAGACTGCAAAACATATGTGAAAGCAGAAAAGCAAGAAAGTGCTCACTGTGCATAGGGAATCAAGAGCTGGAAGCAGGCAGAGTCAGATGATTAAAGGCTGGGCTTTAATCTGTGATCTAGAGAGCACAAAACCTTTAAAGGCTTTCCATGAGAAAATTTGACTCTAAGAGTCAAATTTGTTGCATACATTGTTACTTCCTAGATGGCTGGTGCTGCTATTTACCACGTGTTTAGATTTAGAAGGTATTAAGAAAACTTTTGTCAAATAGATAATACTGCAAAGACAGAACAGGCTATATCGTTTGTGGAACCCAATGTGAAAATGAGGGGCCTCCAAAACAAAAACTATTAAGATTTTCTAGATGTTGACAACAGAGCTATAAACCAATGTGGGACCTTGTGAGGCCTTGTGCAACCATACAGGTGACATGGCCATGAAGCCAGGTCTCCTTATGGGGGTATTGTGAGCATTAAAAAAAGAGACTGCATGGAAAACACTTGTTGCTCACATACTGTTTAAGCACTAAATAATAACTATGGCTACACACAACTTTTAGTTAGGATGCTTGGTTGTACCAGAAACTCACTTCATCTAGCTTAAGCAAGACAACTGAATTTATTATAAGGATTCAGGAGTATGTTTCAGAACCCAAGCGTAGCTAGAAGTGGCCAGCAAGGTACAGGAACAAAAAGGAAAGAGAAATATTGTCAGGGCTCCTTTTGTCTCTCACCTAAATTTTTCTCTCTGGTTTCCCTGTATATGAAGGGCTAAGTCAGCCCAGAGGTCTTAAGCTCAAGAACCTTCCCCAGGAGAGATTGGGGTCTTGGTCTCCATTCCATATTCTGAGGGAGGGTCTCTGAAGGGTCCACCTATTTTCACCTGAACTAAGCAACTTTGTATAAAGTTCTTAAACTATTATCAACCTAATGGAGGGGGAAGAGGAAGACAGACAATAGATGTACATCCCAGTATCTCCCATATTTACTTGATCATGGGACATTTCTTAAAGCAACACCTATTTGCTCTGAAAAGAACACTCGCGATTTGCAATGTTGGCAGCAGGAAGTAATAGAATGAAAGAAAGGTGCCGAGTGTCAGGAATCACATTTCATTTTAGATGACAATGAGCAGATCTCACTAGAGGCAAGCGAGACTGGACATAGCAAGGCTGAGAGGCTGCTATGGAAACTCAGACCTCGCAAGCAACGTTAGTATTAGTGGGGATGCAGGTATAAGGCTGTCTCCAGAAATATTTAGAAAGCAAGTATCTGCAAGGTTGGCGGTTTATCCAGTTGGGGAAAAGCACATAAGAGGAAGTGGAGGACGGTTGGAAGGACTGATTCGGGGTAGCTGAATAGGTTGTGGCACCACCAACTGTTGAAATAATGTTAAGAGTTGGAGGTGTCAGGGATGGGTGTCAGTTCAGTTTTAACATATTTGGTGCCAGGAAGAATATTCAAATGGCAATATCTAGAAGTCTGATATTTGGGGCAGAGGCAAGGGTTTGAGATGGATTTCAATGTCATACAATTTTCGGGTAATAAAAAAGGAGAACTCATGTTACATGACCATTCATCATACTGTATAACCCAGGCACTGGAAGCCACACTGTGGACCAAACACGCATGGGCCCTGCCCTCGTAGAGCTTACAGTCGCCCAGGAAGATTGAGCTTAATTACAGGGCACTCAGTTTGTGAAGCAACAATGTCAGCACAGGAGGTGTGAACACCATGGAGACAAGCGAGACGCAGCGCCTGTGCCCTACACCACTGTACGGCCGTGACACGGAGAGGCCACGAGTTGTGACTCAAGCCTGGAATCACCGCCACCAAAGGCACGGAGCGAGGTCCCCGCGGGTGTGGAGTCTCTAACTGCCCAGAGGGGGCGCTTGCTGGTGAGATGGAGAATCACAGGCCCAGCTGGAGACCGGCGTGTTTCCTTTGTTTACCCGGCCAAGAATTTCGGGCCGGCGATTTGCTGAGCTGGCGCCCCTTGTCCAGAAGGGCAGGACTAGCAGAATGACAGTCCACGGCGGGGGAACTCTTTCCACCAGAAGTGGGTGCCCACCGTCTGCTGGGGGAGGGCACAGGGGAAACCCAAAGGCCTAGATTACTGTGCGGCTGTGGGTGCCCAAGCCCTGGAAGCGAAGTGTGATGAGCACATCGCAGTCGGGGTACGGGGCGACGCGGACACCCGCAAAAGCAGTGGAGAGACAACAATGAGCTCCGGGTAAGGAAGCTGAGAGTAAGCGAATTCGGAAGTCGAGGTACCACGCGGGAAGACAGAGGCGAACACGGCGTTCGGAAACACCACGCCCGCGCCGCGCACTCCCGCCGAGCGCCCCCGCGAGTCCAGAACGAGCTGCGAGCCCGCAAGGTGAGGGCGGGGGAGCGCATGCCGGAAGGACGGCGGACAACGCGCGGGCGCCGAGAGCGTGCGCACGCGCAGACCTCCCGCCGGCCGGCGCCCGGAGCGCGGGAGAAGCCGCGGAAGCCACAGAGAGCAGCCGCACCTCGGTGAGTGCGCCCCCTCCCCTTTCTCCCGGAGTGCTTTGCGCGCGCCCGGTGGGCGGGGGGAGGGGAGGGGAGGCGGCGGTGGCAGCCATGTTGTTGTGAGTCTCTGTGTCTCACCCTCGGTACTTCGGTGGTTCGGAGGAGGAGGGGGAGGAGGAGGAGGAGGTGGGGTGGGGGGGAGGGAGGTAGGTGGAGAAAGAAGACATTGCCGCCACCGAAGGCGGAGGAGGGGAGGACGGCCAAGAGCCACGCCGCCGTGTGCCCAACGGTCGGTGTCCCCGGCTGAGGCAGCGCGGCCGCAGCAGCCCCGTAAGTCAGTCCGCGCTCGCGCCCTCTCCCCGGGCCCTGGCGCCGCTGGGGCTGCTTCCCCGGGCTTTGTGTGGCGGCCTCGGCGGGAGGGCGACGGGGCCTGCGGGGCGCCCGGCACGGCGACGGCCTGGGGCCCGCTGGCACAATGCGGGGGGTGCCCGGAAGGGGGTGTGCGCCGCGCGGGGGTCGGCGGCGGTTTCCCGCGCCCGCGCCCCCTCGCAGCAGCCCCGCGGCTCCGGCGGCCCCCGGCTGCTTCCGTGCTTTCGGCGCGCGGGGCTGGGACACCGAGCTGTGCGTCCCCCCGGTCGGCGGGTTCCGAAAGGGGGCCGCGGCCGGGTGGATCGCAGAAGCGTGCGCGTTGGAAGTGGGCGAAGGGAGACTGGAGGGGGTTTAGGAAAACAAGTGAGAATTCTCGGGGGCCCCGGGGTGTCCGGGGAAACCTTGGCGGTAGGCAGGCGTGGGTCTGAGAAACGGCAGCCTGCGGTGGACTTGGTAGGTGCCATTAGCCAGGAGTGCTCTGTTTTGTTATTGGGACTGATCTCCCTGCTCAGAAAAGTATGCACATTAAAGCCAAAAGAAGATTAGAGGTTTCAAATATTTAGCACTAGTGTTGTATACGAATAGGGCCATTTCGGGGGCGGGGGGGATAAATTGTTTAAAGTTTTATGCCCAAACATGAGTGCTTCTGAGAACATAGCTAGGGAAAACCTACTTTTCTTAACTTCGCTTTTATTCTAATACACACGAAAACTTTTTTTTTTTTTTTTGCGGAGGGAGGGGTGTTGCCGACATTTTAGGTGCACATAAGACAGTCTGCAAGTTAAAATCAGAACTTAGTACTTTTGAGATTTTCTTAAGAAAACGTGACGTTTGGGGGGGATGGGGTAAAGAGTTTTAAAGACAGGTCGATTAGAGAAATGCTTTTAAGTGCTTAGAGAAATCTAATACCAGTAAAGATATTGTGTATCATGAAAACAATTTTAATAAAGGGAGTTAGTTACCTAAGGATTTTGAAAGCTTGTTTACGGCTTAGATACGAGTTTAATAGGTGACTCCACCATGTGATGCGGAGAATTGGAGGATGCTTGAAGGAATTCTGGCTACAAATCCTAATAGAAACACAAGAATG
Source organism: Solenodon paradoxus (assembly GCA_004363575.1). Taxonomy (NCBI): domain Eukaryota; kingdom Metazoa; phylum Chordata; class Mammalia; order Eulipotyphla; family Solenodontidae; genus Solenodon; species Solenodon paradoxus. Next base: position 82,009 of record RJWH01005080.1, on the reverse strand, counting down.
GTGTGTTTTTTTTTTGATTGGCTGAGTTTCTGTTCTTAGTCTTTTATAATACCCTACTTTTAAAAAAAATGATTTATTTGCTCCTTCGTATAAATAGTTGTCGACATTCACCTGATTGCAAAGAATGTCGCTAAAAGTTCAAGTTTAGTGAAACTGAGTTTAGAATTACCATTTAATGTCTTTGAGGGCGGCTTTTGTGCATAAATAAGACTTACACTACATTTAAAAATTTAAAGCTGTGTTTCAGAGTTCTGGTTCCTTAGGCTTTAAAAGCCTTAAGGTTTAGGGTTGTTTTTTTTTTTTTAAATTTACACAAGCCTGTTATTTTATTTTGGATTAGATTTGATATTACCAAACGTCTTCAAGCGATTTAAACTGTTTAATTTTAATTCATGACTTTTGTAACCTACTTTGAGTCCAGAATTCTCGCAGGGATTTCAATATTTAGTAACATATCAACTTTTTTTTAAGTCTAAATTAACAACTCTAAAGGTATATTTAAATTGTTGTTAGAAGGTTGTCACTTTAATAACCCTATTTTTCCTTGGCATTACAAGTATGTAAGTCAAATAATGTATTTTTTAAATTAAAAATTTTTTTTTTAAAATGAAAGGTGCAGGCATGAATGAAGTCAAGTAGGCAAACAGGCAGGAAGAAAGAGGAGGAAGAAGCACCTCTTATTTCCATTTTAGTTGTCATACTGGTTGTTTCCCCCTACACCTGGGACTCCTTTGGAGGCAATTTGACCTCACTGCTGCTGCTCCACCAGGCTGCTCCTAAATAATGTACTCTTAACATAGTACTAATATTAGGGTTTTCTCTTAAGCCTTCCATATTTATGCATAAATCTTTCTGGTACTGAAAGAGTTTGTCTTGTGTTGATACTCACCCTGGTTAGCAGAAGTAATTATGATCAGAGATTTGAACCAGGTGTAATATTTAAAGCCAGTGTCCTCGGTGATCAGACTGAGTTTCCTTTTTATAGACCCTGACAGGCTCCCATAATTTTAAGTAGAGGTTAATTCTGTCTCTTAGACTCAGGTTTTATATACTTCCTAATTAAAAGAAATTTTGTTGGGTTTCTGGGATAGGAAAATATTCTGGTTTTTTTTTTAATATTAAGAATCATGGCTATTTTAATACCTGTGTCAGGGCTTTGGCTGTGTCAGTTTGAGGCCCTTTTATTGATAAGTGTGATTAAGATAGACATCACACTTATAACTGGGTAAATTGGTTTGTGACATGTTAGATTTCTTGCTGTTTTTAAGAAGGTATAAAAATAGACTTGCTCCTATTGTCCCACTTTCTCACTCTTCCCTTTCATGAATTTGTAAGAAGGAACTTGAAATTGGGGCGCTGCCCACTTCTCTCTTTGAAAGTCTGCCCCCTGCAGAAAGCACTTTGTTCTGCCTCTCCTTCTAGCCACCAGTGATAGACTCTGCCTCTTTCTGAAGGATCATGGTTGTCCAGCGCTTTGGCAGGGTTAGGATAATTATGGGGTGTGGTGTTAGGAAGCCTAGTTGACCTAAGTCTAAATTAAGTTGTCCAGTGTAGCTTTTTCGGTAGTAAAGGAGATACTTTGCTTGCTATCATTCTAACTCCTGTAACTCACTGGCTTCTGAATTCTGGTAGGGGGAAAAACTTCATTTAGAAACATTTTAATAGTGACCTTTATATTTAGTAATATAGTTAAAAAACATTCTTCGCTTAGAAGGTATTTTTATAGAAAAAGTGAATTTACAGGGAAATATTTTCAAGTTTTTCCACTGAAACTAGAATTATCGTAGATAAATGCTTGATAAATGTTCTCAAGAGATTCAGATAGCAGTATGTTTAAAAAACATAGGTTAGTATTTGTTTTTTCCCTAGGTTTTTTTTTTTTTTTTTAATAATTCAGAAGATCAGTTACTTAAAAAATGAGAAAGTAATTGCCTAATAATAGTGTCAACCTTTCAGAGAAGCATTTTTAATCTTCATGAAATTGCAGTTTTCATTGACCTTTTTGTTTTGTAAATGACGTTTTATTTAACTCCCCTACTTGTCTCCTTTTTATGTTTTTCTAAAATGCTTTTAGTAATTGAAAAGGAATTGTTATTCAAGCTTGTTGGCAAAAGAATTTCTTTAGTATGTTCCAATTCTGCAAATTTACCTAGTTATCGCATCCATTTTCTGTTTGCATATCACAGATTCCTACTTCATTTCTTACTATTCACTTGTGGGATGGATAATAGATTTTGGAGTAGAGTACTGGAAAATGTCCAGATGTGTACACCTATGTGCACATCCCAGGATATCACTGTTGCTGCTTAGTGCAAAAAAAGGGAATAAATGTGAAAGGAGAAGTGAGTAGCTGGAGTGTTTTGAATACTTTGATTGTAGATGGGGGGGCGGGGATATTATCACCTAGGTGAAATGTGTATTTGTACCACAGTAACATAAACATCTGCTTCCTGGAATGGTTTTGGTGACTTTTCACTCTAAAGTGACACTGCAAAACCACCTATTCAACATCTGTCTAGGAGAATAAATTATGCAGCTGACTACCTAACTACATAAAATAATGGAATGTGAATGGGGGGGTGTCTTTTTTTTTTTTTCCGTTACTGAAGCCCCTGTAAATATTCAGATAACCTAATTTGAGGATAAATCTTAGTGATTTCTATTGTAGATATCTTATGCCAAAAGTAGCAAGTTCTAAGTCTCAGTGGTGATCTTGGATTTTACTTAGTTTCTGAAAGACGTTAGGAATTAGTGGGAGATAGCTGACTATATGAGTTGCAGCTGGTTTTATTTATTTAGACACTAAGGAAGGTAAATGAGTGATAGAAGAAGGCTGACCCTAGATGTAGGTATAATACACAGATAGGAACTACTTGGATCTTTCATTTGATGACCAAGTTATTAACATATGTATGACATTTTATCTGCACTTTTAGGATAAACAAATTTTTTAAAAAAACTTTTAAACTAGATCTTTAAGCCATTATAACATGAGCAGAATTGTTTTGAAGTTTAGAGAAGATGATATTTTCAGGTTTTGCCTACAAATGTTCTTGGACCATCTTGCAGTTGACATGTTAATTGATTGCTTTTTTTTCCCTTCCGCTTATTCCCCCACACACCCCCTATGTCTTGAACCTGGGTCCTTGGGATATTCGTCAACACATCTGGTGACCTTTTATGTGTTTTGGTAAACGTATCTTTGGGGTATATATCTTTTCATTCTGTAAACGTATCTTTGGGGTATATATCTTTTCATTCTCTTCACGGTGTATCAGATTTTGTTTTTGATTTTTATTTTATTGCGGTAACTGTTTTACAAATTAAAATAAACTCACATGTGTAGGTTCCCCATAAGTGCAGTTTTCTCCTTTCCTTAGATACATATCAACACCCTGCCCTCCACCAAATCACCAAGCGTTCTTCACCATTGTGTCCAGTAGGCTGTGCTACCACTTACTCCACCCGCCTTTCCCTCTTGGTAACCTCAGTTCTATTGCCAAGTATCCAGGGGTTGGTTTTGTTTAGTCTGTCCCTTGTTTTGTCTATTCACATTCCGCCTATGAGTGGGATAGTCTGGTTCTGTCTTTTGATTTATTTCGCAAAACTCCCTCTAGATCCGTCCATGTAAATGCAAATGACAGGATTTCATCTCTTACAAGGACTGTGTAGTATTCCGGTGAGTGTGTTTGTGTGTGCACACAGCCCACATCTTTATCCATTCATCTGACATTCGTCGCTTCAGTAGTTTCCAGTTTTTAGCAATTGTGACCGGGGCTGCAATAAATAAACATGGGCTGCGAAAATCTCTGTGAGTTAGTGTTTTTTGTTTCTTTCAGGTAAATACCTAAAAGTGGCATGGCAGGATCACATGGGATCTCCATATTCAGCTTTTCAAGGAATCTCAACTGTGTTCCGTAGAGGTTGCACCAATTTGCACTCCCACCAACAGTGTAAAAAATGTTAATTTATTGCTTTTTGTCCAAAGGAATGTCTTGGTGCCTTCAATCTATAAATTATGTGAATCTTACATTAGCAAAATGGTAGTACTTTAGAATCTTGCCAAAGGTAATTGTTAGCTTATAGATCTGGATGAGAAAATATTAATGGAGTATTATTTGAAGAACATTTGTTTGCTACTCTGGACTTCCTGATTTGTATCCATAAACTTGAGGCTTGTGAGGTTATTTATCAGACTGTCCTTAGTTGGTGGTATGTGATCCTGTTTATAGAGAGTAGAGAGGAAGATGATTCCACTTGGGATTGCTGTAAACTTAAGTGCCATGTAGTAACAAAAGTACTATGGAGTCACAGAGGTGCACTTGGCACAGTTCAGAATAGTTTTCTGCGAGAGTTAAATTTGAGTGTAAAAGATGAAAACAGTTACTTTAGCCAAAAAAGAAGTGAAAGGCATTCATCCAGAAGAATTAGTATATGTAAGACCCTGATAGGGGAACGTGGCAGAGCTTAAAGGGAGGAGAGTTGAAAAGGTATAACTGGAGAGGTAAGTATGGGTCCAACCAGCTTTAAGGGCTTGCTCTGACTTGAGCAGTACTGGAGACTTTGGAAATCCAGGAAGAATTAGCTCATATCATCTAATGCCCCATATAAGACGTTTCTTTTAAAATTTAGTACTAGGAATTGGTGTGATTTCTTTCTATGGATAATGAGAATTGACCTTAATTTACTGTATTTTCCACCTTTATCTTCAGAACTTAAAATTAGGTTTCGTTTTTGTTATTCAAAATTTGATTCTTTTTCTAAGATTCATTTTATTGTGATTTTTTTTATCACATAGTTTGTTTTTCAGACATTTTTATTTAGGTAGATATGCAGTAAATTTCACTTAAATTATACTCAATCCGTTTCTACCACAGACTCTTTTGGGGAAGTATGTAACAATACTCCTTGAAAGCAATATAGATTTGTTTTTTTTCTTTGAAGACACTGCTGTTTAGGTATTTGGATTTTGTTTTCTAAGCAAACTTAGAATTTCTTTTGAAATTTCGGTGTATTGGGGCGGGCCCTTGTGGCCTGGGCGCTGAGACTTGGGCCATGTGTATCACATAAAGCCAAAGGACCTAGGTTTAAGACCTGGCTGGCACTAAGGTGAAAAACCAGGAATGAACAACTAAATAAATAAAGGTGTTTCTTCAGAACTCTCTCCCTCGAAAAACTTTTTTGCCAGTATTTATTATCCTATGACATATCATTGTTTGAAACAGTAAAAAAAAATCTTTTTATTTAGGTTATTGGTTTGATCATCTCACTTAAGGTTATTAAGGAACAAATGATCACCAATTCAAGGCTTGTGTCTGAGGAGCTTTTAAAAAAATCAATTCATGTCCGTCACCTAAATGATTTATTCAAAGATTTATACAGCTCATGTTTGTTTTTAATTAGATTATTTACGTGTTTTGTTTTTTTAAGGAAAGGCGCAGATAGGAAGAGAGAGACGCAAAAGTGCTTTATTTTCATTTTATTTAGTTGTTTGCACTGGTTGTTCCCCCGATATCCCGGACTCGAACTCAGGGTTATGTTGCTTGCCCTCCTTCCGGGATTGTTGACCTAGCTGATACTCCACCAGGGTATGCCTTACGTGTATTTCTTATTACTATAATAATAGTAGACTGAACATTTTTTAACTTAACTGTCATAAGTTATGAGTTTTCCTAACCAAAAGTGTTAAAAGGTTGAAATAGATGATATTCATTCACTTACCTTTTTTTTTCTTGCAAATGACTGCTCTCAAAATACCTACTTTGTGAAAATTAGGGTAAAGTTAAGCATTTTTAATTGCAGAACTTCTTAGAGCCTTTGCTATGCAGGTGACACTGAATGACTTATGTCCTGAACTTGGAAAAGAACAGGTTGATGCTGCAGAGCAGCATATCTTCCATGTATTGAACAGGGAAACCCCGTATTTCAAAGAACACTGAGTTGGTGATGAAGCAACACACTTTGGAAAACTTAAAAAAAAAAAAATCATTTTTAAAGTCTGCTGCCTTGAAGTGTTTTTTTTTTTCTTTCGTTTTTTCAGTTGTCTCAGATCATGCATTCAAATGACTTCTTTAGTTCTTAGTTACAACCAAATTAATATTTCTTAAGTTATTTCTCCCTGGTACTTTCTTTTAATAATGTCTAACAATGGAAAGTTACTAGCTAGCCATTTTGAGACTGGTCTTCTTCATTTGTTGGGCATTCAATCTAGTACTAACATAATTGAAAATAATACAAGAATATTGTAAGCAAGCCTCAACACTTTAATTCTTTTAAACTATGAATATAGAGCTTTAAAAAAAATACGCTAACCAGTGAGCTTTACAACACTGATCAATACAAACATAAACCAGCAAAACATTTTCTCCTATCAAAGTTAAGTGTATTTTCATATTTCACACAAATGTATAGTCGTATATTTTGCTCCTGTGCTTTGTTTTAAAACAAAAACGGGATCCATCGTATACCGTAAGCATATTGGCATTTTTATTTAGTGTTGTGGACATTTTACTATATTTAGTTCATGGTTTATTCTAGAGTTGAGTTTAGGTTTCAGTTTTTGAACCATTTTAAGCAATGCGGAAGTAAATATTGGTAGACAGTTCATTTTTTCAGGTTAGTGGTGTTAACTCTGTAAGGTAAATTCCCTGAAGAGATTTTATGTCAAAAACTTTATGTTGATTTTTAAGCAGAAAAAACATGTTTACTCCTGTTCCGGTAGAAAGCACTTATGTTTTAATTTCATATGTCATTTAATCTTCACAATAACTCTGCAGGAGGTATTGTTATGTTTACTTGTAAATGAGGAAACAGACCTGAGCATTCACATGGTCTGGGTTCATTCAGTTAGAGACATACACTGAACTCTATTCTAGGTTTTTTGATTCTGGTTTCTACTTCTGTTACACTGTGATAAATGATGTTAATGACATTTTTTATTGGAAAAATATTTGGGTGTTTGTGAGTATAGTTATTAGCGATAGGTTATATGATATATAAGGATCATACTTGCACAGGGAAGCGTCACTTGAAGAGTTTAAAAAAAAATTTTTTTTAAAGCTGTGCTTGCCTCTTTCCCCACACTAATTCAAATAAACCTCAGTAAGTGAGATCTGAGTATTTGTAGTTTTTGAATTTCCTACCTAGATTCTAATGTATTGTGAGGATTTAAGAATTTGTGACCATAAACATAAGGTGCTCATATACCTGAGGGTCACCTGTAGAGTTTCCAAAATGTTAGCAGTTTTCTGGTAACCACTGAACAGGTTCTCACTATATGTACTAAGAAAGGCATAGCTGATCCATTCTAACTCTCAAATGTGTTTTACCCCAGGTAGTTAGAGCTTTAGTGCACCAAAGAGTTTTCTTTAGTGGTTAATTTATTTACTTTGCTGTTAGGAATGAAACAGCATAAAACTGGAGTGTTTAGGCTTTGCTGGGATTTTCTGAGTTCAGATCAAAGATAGTCTTGTGTGGTAGGAGTAATGGCAGTTTTGTTTTGTTTTTTTAAATCAGTTCACCTCTTCCTTCCCTAACCTACTGTCAAAGAGTACAAAGCAAAGAATAGTATTATGAAATACTTTGAAAGCTAGAAAAAAGAAAATCACGTTTACTCTAGCAGACTGAAATAATACGGAATTTTTGAGTAGGGTAGGTGCGTCCTGGTGGCCTACCAGATAAATCCACCAGCACCGGGCGCAGTCCACCTCCCAACGGCCTCTTTCAGATGGGGACAGCACACCCAAGATGAACAGCTAAAAATAAGCTCCCGTCCCCGCCCCCTCTCTCTCTTCCTGCCTGCCTGCCTGCCTGCCTTCACCCCTTCCTGTACCTTTCCCTTAACAAATAGAGTAGGTTAGAAGTAACCTAGATAAAATCATTACAAAACTAAATGGTAATCACCTAAGTTGCTATTGATTTAAATCAAGTAGGTATTGGGTATACATGTAACTTCCTTTTTTGAGAGAGAGGAAGAAGTATTTTATATTATTTAGTTCGTCTTGGTGGTTCCTGTTGGCCCCAGGACCTTGGGATATATGTGGACTACACCCAACTGCTACTCCACCAGGGCCTGCTACGTGTAACTTTTTATATTGCCTTTAAAATCCATATAAGACTAGAATGAGAATATTTTCCTCATTTATTGAAAAGATTTTTCTGTCATATTTCTTCATAAGGCATGATATAGCAAGTGGATGAATGTATTTATGAAGTGTCTGAGTTTGGCACGTGCTGGTGGAGTAACTGTTAGGACAGTAACCTCCGAAGGGGTGCAGGCCACATACTCCTGGTCTGGAGTTCTGGTTCCAGGGGGAAACAAACAGTGTGAACAACTAAGTAAAATAAATAAAATGCTTCTTTCTCTCCCTGTCTGCCTGTCTGCTCATCCTCATTCCTGCCTGTACCTTTCCTTTAATAAAAGAGAGATAGCTGAGTTCACCGATTTATAAGGCAGCTGACTTGATATAAGTAAGATATGTAATTGTGTTTAGTGATTTTTAGCATGCATGTATTTTAAGTACTTTCAAAAATATAAATCATGAGCGGGAGTAAACTATAAAAGAAGCACCATAAAATAATATTGCATCTCCTTTTTTTCAGGTGTGACTATTAGCTGTTGTCATTCTTTCTGGTTGGTTTCTTTGTGTATACAAATTTGTAAACTTGTATCTGATTTTCACAACAGTGACATGATGGACTGATTTTTACCTTACCTTTTTGCTCTATATTTTGGAATTTTTTCTATATTATGTATAAGTACATCCAGCTCATGCCTTTTAATAGCTGCATAGTGGATAATTGTATCAGTTTCTCTCCCTTCCTGTTAAAGTATACTTAGTATCTTTCCTTTTGGTCTCCTCTCATAACTGTCAACATTCTAAGCACTCCCTGGTGGAGCAGCAATTAGGTCAGTCACCTCTGAAGGAGCACAGACCACATACACCTGAGTTCCAGTCCTGGGCCCCTGGGCCCCGGGAGAAGCAACCAGTGTCAACAACTAAATACAAAAAAAGAAAAGAATGCCTCATCTTCTCTTCCTGCTTACCTACTCACCTTCATTCCTGCCTGCACCTTTCCTTTAAAAAAACCAAAACTTTATGGCACACTGTCATAATCAGAAGTTAGCAAAATTAAAGTCTCATAGGCAAGAAGATGTTACTAATACATTGAAAAATACCAATTAGGAGCCAAGAGAATTAAACAGATTTCCTAGGGTAGACTTTAATGGAGAAAGCGGCCAAAATGAGGAATTTGTAACATTTGCACATAAAGAGATAAATTGCAAAGAGCTGTCCAGAAGACTGAAATTTAGTGTAAGTAAAAGCAGTTTTGGGAGAAAGAACTTTTAGAAGGTTGTATGATTAACATTATCAGCTGAGTGATGGTTTCTACTTGCTTGGTATGGAAAAAGAGTATGGAGCTTTTAGAGTCTTGATTGTATTGAATCCTTTACCACTTTAGTAACTTTATCAATTAGGGTAGGGAAGTTGACTACAATTTTTCCCTATTTGTAAAGTAGAAACCCAATACCTACTTTCTGGATTGTCCCGAGAATAAGATAAGGTTTGCCTGGTATGATTTTTGGCATAAAATTGATTTATGCCAGATAAATTGTTCCTTGGGGACTGGTGTCTGATAAAAATTAGTTCAGAGCTATTCATATTCATTTGGGAATCAGTTTTCCAGGAAACAATTTTATGTACTACTAGTCAAAGTATGACTGAGGCAGTAATAAATGACTATGTTTATACAAAAGCTTGGACCCCTAACTTAGATAGCCTGTGGAAAGTAACCCCTTTCACAATCTGCAATTTATACATTTTTTAAAGGGGGGAATGTCAAACTGTACTTATCTTTCAGGACCCAGCTTAAATACCAGCTGCTTCACAAGGTCTCCTGTCATATTGTTATATGTGTCTTTCTTAAAACTTATGGAAATTTACAAACAAAAGTGGAATAATACAGTGTACCCTCAGTTATTCATATTCAGCATTGTGTGAAGTCTTGTTTATACCAATCTTTTACTTTTAAAAAGTATTTCAGAGCAAGTCCCAGACAACATTCCAGTTTGGGTATAACTTCTCTTACTGATGAAGATTTGTTTAAAAAAAAAAAAAATTGTAATCCTCCGTGCATCCTGGTGGAGCATCAGTTGGGTCAGTTGCCTCCTAGGAACACAAGCCACATACCTCCCCTGGGTTCAAGGTCCCAGGTTGGGGGGAAACAGCTAGTATGATATGAACAACTAAATGAAATGTCGCCTCTCACTACCTGCCTGCCTATTTGCCTTCATTCCTGCCTACACCTTTTCCTTCAAAAAAAAAAAAAAAAACCTCTCAATTATCCCAGCTAATAAAATTCCTTATCTAGCCATTCTGTATTTTTCCCTGGTTGTCTCAGAACATCTTTTTTTTATAGTTGTTTTGCTAGAATCAGGATTCAAAGTTCACACAATGTATTTAACAGATAAGCCTCTTTATATGTGTCCTCCCCACTTAAATATATTAAAATGTCAGATCATGGCATAGATATATTAGTGAAACTAAATGATTTTCCCATATTCTGGGTTGGGTGTCTGTTTTCTTGAGTTAATGCTTTTTACTTTTTCTTGTCTCATTTCTGATAAGCCAGTGTTTAGATCTAGCAACTGTACTATAAGGTATATTGAAGTTTGGTCTGTCTGAAGTTTTTCTAAGACAGTGATTCTTCAGTGCTGTTTTACATTGTTTTGCATCATGAGCATCTGATAGTGTCTGCTTGTTCCACTTTTAGGATGACATTCTAAATCATGTGAAAAGCATTCCTTTAGAATTACTGTTGGAGGGGTGCTCATTTCAAAATGTTTGACATCATTAAAGCAATTTTTGTTAATCTAATTGTTCTCTAAATTTCATCTTCATTTGCATCTGTTGGACCTACTTTTCTGAAGTGACATCTAAAAGCATCGAAAACTAGCATTAATGGAGGTTTAGTGTGTAGTTCTTCTCTAAGCAGCAGTATTTTTTTTTTTTTTTTTTAAAGGAGAGGTGCAGGCAGGAATGAAGGAGAGCAGGTAGGCAGGCAGGAAGGAACATTTTATTTTTTTATTTAGTTATTCACACTGGTGGTTTCCCCATGGACCCAGGACTCAAACCCAGGGGTTAATGTGGCTTGTGTCCCTTGGAGGTGATAAACCTAACTGCTGCTTTCACCAGGGCATGCCATCTAAGCAGTGTTTTAATATTTTAAATAAAGCTATTTCCCTAGGCAGTTTTTTATTTCTCAAAATCAATTCAGAGAATGGCTTGTAATATGAGAGACTTTATATAAGGACTCAAATATATGGTGTTTCTATTGAGGATTTAAAGGAGAAAATTGTATTTTTATATATGTAAGTATGTGTTTTCTCTCTTTGAGAATATGATCTTTATTCTCAGTGAAAGCACCAGAAATATATGGTAAAGTTTTATTTAACATCACTACTGGAGCTGAAATGGTTTCGTTTGTATTCTTTGAAGACTTGAGCTAATAGGATCTGTGAGGATTTTGGGTTTCTCAGAGTCCGTATAATTTTTGGTAATTCATTCATATTGTAAAAATTGATTTTTCCCTTAATATAGTTAATTGAATAATTCCATTCTTTATGCAAGTAAAATAGTCATATAGTTCCCCAATGAAGAATATGGACAAACACGTAGCTAATATTAAAACTTGTTGGTGTGGATCTTGGCTCACCCGCTAGCTAGAGTGACTTACTCAATCCCCCTAGAAAAGTGATTAAAATCATACCCTCAGAGAAATAGCAAATTATGAGTTATTGATGATTAGTAGAAACTTCTAGTATTCAATCTTTGAGGATAAGGAGTCCTGGTCCAAAGTGTCTCATGCTTTCAAGTCATCAAAGTTCTTCATCTTCACATGACAAAGTCCTTCTAATGTTTAAAACAATCTACTAAAACAGTTTTTAAAATTCTGAAACTTTTAAAATTCTTTGTTTGGCGCACCGTGGTGGAGCAGTGATTAGGTCATTTACCTCTGAAGGATCACAGACCACATAACCCTGGGTTTGAGTCCTGTGGGGACCAGTGGAGGGGGTGGGGTGGAGACTTGGATGAGGGACAACTAGTGTGAACAACTAAGTAAAAATAAAGATAATTCTTCCTCCTATCTCTTCCTTCCTGTCTGCCTACTAGCGCTCATTGCTGCCTGCACCTTTCCTTTAAAAACCAAAAACCAAACTTTGAAGGTAACGATCTACTCTAACCTAAATCTGGGTCTACCTTAGTCAAATGGGCAATAAAAGGCATCGTTCCCCCAGACCCAGGACTCAAACCCCCAAGTGTGTGTTGGCTTGTGTTCAGAGGCGATTGACCTAAACACTGCAGCAAGCCATGCCATTTTTATTGTAGGTGTGTGGTGGGAAATTGGATCAGATGTCTGAGGAAATTGTTAAATAAATGGACCCATTAATGCATATTCATGGTTCTTTACATAAGCTATTTGTAAAACCCTTTGGATTGTGCATTATTAGTAAATATGAAAACCCAGAAGCGAACCAGTTTTTTAATTGTTTTATTTTTCTCATATAATTAGTTAACGGTACTGTCTACAAAAAGCTAATACTGTTAAGTTTTAGAATTCATTAAGACACTCTTAACTCCTTTTCTAGGAAATAGAAGCATGACATCAAAAACTAACTTTTTAATTCAAATTTGCCTCAAGATTGTACTGAAAAATTTCTGGCCTTAGAAAACCTATGATGCATCTTTTATATTAACAAATTCTAATTTCATTAATAAAATTTTCATTAATAGAAATAATACTGGGGCATCATGACTTAATAATGCAGTCAAAAATTGAAGACAGTTTGCGTCCTGAGCAATGTGTGTGCCTTAACTCCTGGGTACACTTCAAATAAATATGGTCAATTCAGTATTATATAACCAGATTGTTACATAATACTGTTAAATAATACTGTTGCTTGCTAGAAAAAGGGTCTAACCACTCAGAGTAAAGTTGTTAGGTAGTGTCCAGATTCTGACTTGCTGTCAGATGATACTAGTTATTTACAGCTGCATCAGATGTCATAAAGAGGCATTTTGCAAAAATTTGGGAGAACCCCTTAGTGGCATATATGTGGCCCCTACATCTTCAACTTTATGTTGTTAATATGGAAATTACTGCAGATGAGTTGAAACAATGTTTATTTTCTTTTCATTTTGCCTATTTTCTCCATTCTCTTCCTCCTGATTAAAATAAATGGTACCAACCTAATTTCAAAGGCTGAGTTTGAATTTTCTGCAGATTTGTTCTTAATTTTTCATTGGAATGTTTATAACATTAGGTTTGTCAGCATCCATCGATATATATATACATACACACACACACACATACATATAAAACATTGTTTACCACCAAAAATTGAATTGTATCCTTTGTGTTTTGTTCTTGTTAAGGGTTTGTAGTTTTTTTTATTGGTTGTTTTTTAAAACGAAAGGTGCAGGCAGGTATGAAGCGGGAGTGGGCAAGCAGACTGGAAGATCATGGAGGAAGCATTTTCTCTTTTTTTAATTTGGTTGTACATCTTGGTTGCTGCCCCCCACCCCCACTCTGCCCTGACAGGAACCCGGGTCCTTGAATTGTGTGTGAACTGTGCGTCACTGAAGCTGGTGGACCTAACTCACTGCTCTACCAGGGCACACCTTTTGTTTTGTTTTGTTTTTTAAAATCTTTCCCCTTTTCCTACCCTGGTCATTTAAAGATCATAACATCACCTCCATTGAAATGTAATCTGAGGTTACCACTGATTCGTTTTTTTTTTTTTTTAAATGCATGAGGATAGTATAAAGGGCTTGGTTTGCCCAGATTTCAGAGTGCATTATCTGCATTTGATTTTGGGGGGAGCATTTGAATAGAAGCTTTGGGTCAGAGGTCTGCAGCTGACCTATAGACTACCACCTATTTTTATTTGATCCACTCCTTTTAAATGGAGGAAAAAAAGTAATAACATTTGTGAACATGAAAAATATGTGATAATTCAAATTTGATCGTTTATAAATATTAAGGGCATGCCCTGGTGGCTTAGCGGTTTAGCCCACCAGGTGTAGTCCACATAAATCCTAAGGTTCCCGGTTCAAGGCCAAGATGAACAACTAAATAAAATACTTTAAAACATGCATGTATACTTTATGTTTATTAGTGCACATTCATGTTGATTTGTTTCATTATTGTTTGGTTGCTTTTGTGCTACAAAGGTGTAGTTGAGAAGCTGCAAAAGAAATCATGTAACTGGGTGCCCTCTGGTGGCCCAATGGTCTAGTACACCCTGGGAACAGGCCCACGTACATCCCAGGGGTGGGGGTGGGGAGCAACCAATGTTAACAACTAAGTAAAGATAAAGTGCTTCTGCCTCTCTTCCTGCCTGACTGCTCACCTTCATTCCTGCCTGTACCTTTCCTTTACAAAACAAACAAACCCCTATAACTTAAGAGTCTAAAATGCTGAAGCCTGGCTCTTTACATAAAAAGTTTGTTACCTCTGCACTGGGAACAAGAATGAATCCATGGTCTTAGGAGATCGCTTACATTTATCCATTTATATACTTGAACCACTGAAGAAGACCTGGAAGTAAGCAAAAAAAGTGTTTCAGTAAGCTCCAGAACTTTACTCGAGAAATTTTCTTGAGTCCACTACTGTGTACTTTTTTTCTTAATAAAAATCTCCCTTCCATTCATAGATAATACAGATTTATTGTAGATGTGTAATAAAATACAGATAAATGAAAAATAAATGCACTCTTATCACGTGAGGAAGGTATGGATTTTGGTTTCAGTTTTTCTTTTTCATTTTTTACTGAGACATAATTGACATAACATTTGTTATAGGTATATGGTATAGTGGTTATTTTCATTTATTTCAAAATGATCACAAAAAGATTAGTTAATATTCAGTTACATATTTTTTATTCTTACAATTATAATTTTTTGTTGACTTAAGAACTACTCTCTTGAGCAACTTTCAAATACAATAAAGCATTATTAACAGTAATCACCTCATCATACTCCCAAATCTTAATTGATTTTATAACTGGAAGTTTGTATTTGACTTCCTTAAGCCATTTAGCCCACTCATCCTGATGTCTGACAACCACCAATCTATTTTCTCTGTATATGAACTTGACTTTGTTTACATCACATATGTAAGTGAAATCATGTAGTCTTTGTCTTTTTCTGTCCCAACATTTTGCTGGTTTAATGTCCTCAAGGCTTATCTATGTTAATGCAAATGGAAAAAAATAATTTTTAAAAATTTTTTTAAAGGAGAGATGAAGGCAGTAGTAGCCAAGTGGGCAAGAAGCAGCACTTTATTTCTCATTTAGTTGTTCACACTGGTCGTTTTCCCCCTGGAGCTGGGACTGAACCAGCAGTATGTAGCCTGCATCCTTTGGAGGTGATTGACCTAACTGCTACTCCACCAGGGCACAGCAGATATAATTCTTTTTTTATGATTGAATAGTATTCCATTGTTTATGGATACCACTGCTTTATTCTTCCATTGATAATTTCCCTATTCATTCTTTATTAACATCACTGTATAAACATTTTCTTAATTACAAATGCAAATATTTTGATAGCTTTGTAGTACTCTATTTCACTGGCATGTTATATCACTTAAGTATTGTGGGATACTCTGGTAGTTTATAATTTCAGAATCTGCAAGTGACACTATTATGCACATCTGTATACATGAAGCCTTTATTAACTTATTAATTTATTTTTATTTAGTTGTACTTCTTGGTTGTTCCTCCCAGCCCTGTGATGTGAACCTGGGTCCTTGGGATTTATGTGGATTGTACGAGCAAAATTACTGCTTCACCGGGTTTTGCCCATGAAGCTTTTTTTTTTTTTTTCCCTTAAAGGAAAGGTGTAGGTAGGAATGAAGGCAAGTAGGCAGGCAGGAAGGAGGAGGAGAAAGAAGCACCTCACTTAATTTTATTTAGTTATTCATCTTGGTTGTTCCCTGGCCTCTGGTCTTGAACCTGGGACCTTGGGATGTGTGTGGGACTGCTCCCAGGTGTGCTAGACCACTTGGCCACCAGTGTGC
Organism: Solenodon paradoxus; assembly: GCA_004363575.1. Lineage (NCBI taxonomy): Eukaryota > Metazoa > Chordata > Mammalia > Eulipotyphla > Solenodontidae > Solenodon > Solenodon paradoxus. Next base: position 65,926 of record RJWH01005080.1, on the reverse strand, counting down.
ACCCACATGAAGCTTTTCTATATTTAGGTTTTAGTCTACATGTTCAATTTCTACTTTTCCACATTGTCTTAGATATGAAATTTGCCTATTATGCATTCTTTAGGATAGTAAGACATAGAAGGAATCGATTTTAAAACCATTTCCATTAGAAAAATTGTATGGTTTGGACCCTAATAAGACAATTCTCTTCACATGGACAACCTATTCTCAGAAGCTACAGATTTAAAAAAAAAATTGTTTCATGGGACTTTTTGTATTTAACAACTGTAATTAGCTTGGACTTCTGGGTTTAATTAATGTTTAGAAATTTACTTACAAACTCAAAATTATGTGAATGCATTATCAAGATGATTTGATTTAAATTTGAAATGTTCTTCAATTAGAAAGCTGCACAAATATTGTATCTCTACATGTAATTGAAAAGATGTGATGCCTGTTAATATGTTAGCAGTATCTTAAGCTTTCAGATGATTGATCATTGAATTTGAGAAACACTGCCTGGAATAAGTTGACTTAGTGGAATGGAAAATTTTTTAAATACAAGGTTTAAAAGAAAGTGAGATCACAGATGTAAATCTAAGAAAAAGGATATTAAAGACTAAAAATCTAGGACAATATGGAAATTCCTTTGATGTATACTTAAAGAATAATAAAGTCCAAAAATGAATGGCTTTGTAAATAAAAGATAGTGTCAGTTTTTTTACAAAGGATTAATTAGCTGTCCGAATTTAAAGTTCTATTTTTAAAGGAGATGTGCAGGCAGGAATAAAGGCAAGTAGGCAGGCAAGCAGGAAGAGAGAGGAGGAAGAAGCATCTTTATTTTTATTTAGTTGTTCACACTGGTTATGCCGCACACCCCCCCACCCCCGCCTCCCTCGGGACCCAGGGCTCAAACCCATGGTTATGTGGCCTGTGCTTCTTCAGAGGTGATTAACCTTTACTTATTACAGGGGTAAAATACATAAATATATCCTCCCTTCAAAAAACGTAAGTTAAACTTTCTGGTAGTGTCCCATATGTAATTTTTCCCCCCTCCAGATTGAAATTCTCTTTTGATCTTATCTTAAATTTCACTAATGATTTGTTTTCTATTCAGTCTGCTAAGTGCCACCCAGTGAATTTTTTAAGATATCTTTCAATTTCAGGCTTTCCATTTGGTTATTTTTTAATTTTGCTTTCTCAGCGGAGTTTTTATTTTTTTTTCACTCCTTGGGCACAATTTTTTCTTTCATCTTTGAGCAGTTAATACATTTGCCTTAAAACATCTGTGTCTTCTACACGGAGGGCCTATAGACACATGAAAAAATGTTCTTCTCATCATGAGAGAAATGGTAATAAAAACTACAGTGAGATAACAACCTCACACCCCTGAGAATGGCTTCTATCAAAAGGACAAAAAACAAGTGTTGGAGGGGGTGTGGAGAAAAGGAACCCTCCTACACTGTTGGTGGGACTGTAAATTAGTGTAACCTTTTTGGGAAACAGTATGGAAATACCTCAAATAGAGATGGAACAACTACCATTTGATCAAGCAATCCTGCTTCTAGGCATATGCCCAGAGAATACAAAATCTCTAATCTGTACCCATGTTCATAGCACAGGTCACAGTAGCCCAGACATGGAAACTGTCTAAATGCCCATTAGCAAATGATTAGATAAAGAAGCTGTGGTCTAGATACTCAGTGGAATTCAATGCAACTACTGAAAAAAACCAAAATTGTGACCTTTGCAACAATCTGGATGTAACGGGATTATGTTAAGTGAAATAAATCAAAAAGAGAAATCAGTGATGGTGTTACCTATGTGTGGAATATAATGAAATGAAACAAATAGATAAACACCAACAAAATTCACAGGACACAGTTTGCTGCCTGCCTGGGGGAGGGAATGACAGGTGGTAAAGGACACTAGAACTCTGGTGTGGGTGTGACGGGCAAAACCCATGACTGAGGAAATTTCAGTATCTTCAAATGAGAGTGGCTCCATAAACAAAAGAAACCATAATAAAATGATTTTTTAAAAAAGATAATTGTCTTCTAGCATGTCCTGGTGGCTTAGTGGATAATTCACGCCTCTTACTGGTGTAGTCCACATACATCCCAAGGACCTGGATTCATGCACAGGTTTGGGGACAGCAACCAAGATGAACAACTAAATAAAATACATGTTACTTCCCCCTCTCTGCCTCCCTACACACCTTCATTTCTCCCTGCCCCTTTGCTTTAAAAAAAACAAACAAGCAAATTTGGTCTTCTCAATCTAACCCTCTGAGTTATCTTGGCATTGATCTTAATTGGTTTATTTTCCTTTTAGTCTAGATCTTTTCCTGTTCCCATATACATCTGGTGATTTTGGGTTTTGTTACATACTTTACAATTGACACATTAGAGTGATACTCTAGAATCTGTTTTTTTCTTTTAAATATTGGGTATTTTGTTGTTATGATGGGACACAGACTCCAAATTTCTGTGATTGTTACTGCTTAGTTTTATGGGTTTTTTTTTTTTAACTTAATCGAGGTGCTTGGTGTCCACCCCATTCATGTGTGGTTCAGGGATTGTCTTCAAAATGCGAGAAAAATTTGTATCTGAGATTTCCCTCCTGTTTCCAGCAACTCTGGTTGCCTGAAACTCTGTCTTGTAGTTCTCCAAGCTTCTAAAACTGGATTCTCCACTGGAGTTTAACTGTTTTTTTTGTTTTTAAATCTGAAAGATCTTACACATTGAAAACACACAGTAAAATCTTCCTGTATTAATGGAATGACTTACTCACTTTGTGAGAACTGTTTCTAGATCCAACTTTCCTAGCAAGTTTACAAAGGAGTAGCTTATTTGCTACTCATATATCATCTTTGATAGAGTATCTCTTCAGATCTTTTGCCAATTTTTAATTGGGTTTTCTCTTATTTTTAAAGAGTTTTTTAATATATTCTGGGTACAAGTCCTTTTTCAAATATACTTTTCTTTGTCTTCTGTAGAGCATGTTTTTAATTTTGAGGAAATAAACATTTTAGATAGTAGTTTTTTCTTTTATGCTTTGGTTTTGATGTTTATCTAAAAACTCATTGCAAGCACAGAGTCACATAGCTTTTCTCTTTTTCTAGAAGTTTTATTATGGTAGGTGTTAAATGTAGGTATGTGATCCTTTTTGAGTTAGTTTTCATATTAATATGTAAGGTTTGTATTGAGATTCACTTTTTGCTTACAAATATCTAGTTCAGGTTGATGAAAAGATTTATTAGCTAAGTTTTGAATGTTTATTGTAGGCACTGTGTGTTTAATGTTATAAAATTTTCACAACAAGCCATGTGGGCAGCAGCTTTTGCTTATCTTCTCATGAAGAAATTGAGAAAACCAGTTTGGGGTACTTGTCCAGCGTTCTGTAGTTGCCAGAATTATAATGTGAATTCAAATCTGTCCCTTGTAAGCCATATTAAGGAGTGTCTCTCTCTCTCCTCTCTCTCTCTCTCTCTCTCTCTCTCTCTCTCTCTCTCTCTCTCTCTCTCCCCCCCCCCTCTCTCCTCCTCTCTCCTCTCTCCTCTCTCCCTCTCTGTCTCGGAAGAAGCATTTTATTTTATTTCCATTTTAGTTGTTCACAATGGTTGTTTCTCCCTGCATCTGGCACTTGAACCCATGGTATTTGACTTGCATCCTTCAAAGATGATTGACTTAACTCCTGCTCCACCTGAGTTTTATATTTAAGTTAAAGTTTAAGAGAGAGAGTCATGATCAGAACACAGTAGCCCTTCCCCTTTCCCATGTTTTTAGTTTACCTGTAGTCAACTGAATTTTGAAATTAAATTCAATAAATTGTTTTGAGCAAGAAGCCACATTTATGTAACTGTTACAGCATATTGTAATTGTCCAATTTGTTGTAGTTGTTAATCAGTTGTCTGATTTAAAAATGAAACTTTACCATAGATAAGTGTGTGCAGGGAAAAAGCATAGTATGTAAAGCGTTTAATATAGGACTTACTACCATCTAAGGTTGTAAGCTTTCTTTGGGGTTCTTGGAACATATCCCCTGAAGATGAGGGAGGGGCAGACTACTATACAAAACAGAAAGATGATTATGTTTTTCAATTAGATTGTCGGATAGAACAACAAAATTGCAGTATTTTAGATAAGAGATGGTGGTGATCTGAGCAGCCAGGTAGCTAGAAAATGGATAGAGTTAAGTGAGGTGGGAGATTGAATATTGATTGGTATCAAGAAAGGAAAGAATTAAGTTGTAAATGGGGAGGATAGAAGAGTAACTCTGGAATTTTCTGTGGTACCTGCAGGGAAAGTGGGGAAGAAGATAATTGAACATTTTGAAGGAAGAGAGATATTTGGTTTGTAAATACAAATGTAGTTTTCTTAGCTATGAGAATGGATGGTATTGCTCAGGATAATGGGCAGAGAAGTGAGTGCCTCGGATAGAATACTAAGGAATACTAATAATTAAGGGTTGGAAAGAGAAATAGGAGTCTGTAAAGAAGCAACTAGAGAAATAGGAAAGTAGAAAGAAATATCAAGAGACAAAATTGCACGAGAGAGGAGTGTTACAGAAAAGGAGGGGTCTTTGTAATATCAAATATTCTAGTGATTCAGAGAGAACTAAAAGGGGGAACCATAGGTATGTTGTAAGGCTCCAAAATTTGAAGACTGACTTTATTTTGGCTTCTGTTTTGACTGATTTTTTTCTCCAGCAGTACTTACTGCAGGAGGCAAAGGGGCTCTGAATTGTCACCTGAAAGATTGAAAACCATTCAAACTATTCACTAGAAATACAAAGATAGAAAATATATTTTAGTTTGAGAATGGGGGGGGAGATTATTCTTAAGGAACCCCCACTCTGAATTTTATAATTGACTCTCAAATCAGATTAATGTATATGTTGCTTTGAAGTAGTACTAGATCACCACTTAAAATATTTTTGTGAAATTTTTAATCATTAGTATAAGATCTACAAATAATGTGGAAAAATTTTGGTAGTTCTTAAAAGTAACGCAAAATAATTTTGCAATAGGACCTAACAGAAACAAAATAACTATTTTAGTACTTCAAACTTCTGTATTTTCTGTCTATCCACTTGTTCAAGAAACTATTAAGGGTTTCTTTTGGCACACAGAATAACTTAAGAACCTTTGACCCCAGTTTTTTCCACAAATGTTAATGTAGATTACTGGCATGTGTTCTATTCAGGAAAATGTCTTCATAAAGAAATTGATTCTTGTTCATCTCAGATCATCCTAACTTCAGTAATAGCAATATAATATAAAATAATTGATGAAATCTATTGTTTAAATTTTCTTTCTACTAATTTTTGTTTTTGTTATTCAACAGGTTTGATCTGTGGATGAAATGAATCATGATTTTCAAGCTCTTGCATTAGAATCTCGGGGAATGGGAGAGGTAAATATTTATGAATACTAAGAATGTATACCTCACTTTGATTATTTGAGCCATTGAGACTTAGTTTTTTAACCATGAATTTGAAAATAGTGGTTATGTCTTCCAGATAAGGGATTTTTAATTTAAGCAGTATTTTTAGCTAGTTGATTTAATTGGCTTGGTTAGAAAAACTAATTTTGGTAATGACCATAATCACTTTTTTCAGAAAAGAGTACTTCCTTTATTCTTGCTGTGTTGTTTTTTATATATGTATTCTATGTTTGCTTTAGCCACACTTAGTTGTTCACTATTCTCTCTTCCAAAAATCTCTCCTTGTTCACTGCCTGCTAATCCTCTACGATACTGCTGAGAAAGACTCTTCTCTATGTCCCATTACTATCCACAGTAGATTTAATTGCTTCCTCATCTGACTTCTCATAGATCTTTATCCATATTTTTATTACTGGTTAGTTTTATATTATAGTCTCTGTAGATTATTAATTTTCAATGAGTAGCACACCGTGGGCTCCCTAAAGTTCTTAATGAATTTTATCAGTCCTATTAATCTATGATTTTTGTTGAGGCATTCCATTCAACTTCACCATTACTTAATTTTAAATTTTTTCCATATACCTAATGACTATTTAGAAAGCTTTAATTCTGAAAACACTTGTGGTCACATCCTGATTTTGTCATATTCTGTAGTCCTAACATGGTGTGAACTTTGTTAATAGAGATTAACAGTGAACAAACTTAATATGTGTTATTAACTGCTTGTTCCTGGAGATTATTTTACTTTGGTAGATTAGAGACCTTCATGAGACTCACTCCATCCAATGCTGTGCTCTTCAGATGCAGAAAAAGAGTCCAGTCACTCTTCTGGGCCACAAGAGGGCACCCTGCAGCTAGCTAACCCTTCCCTTCTCCAGAACAGCGTTTTCCAAAGAGTTTGTCATTTTCAGAGGACTGATTTAAGGGTGAGTTAAGGTACTTAAGCTTAAGTATTGCCAAAAGTAAACTTGTTAGTTCAGTGATGAGGTAAAATATGGGCCCTATGAAAATTTTGAGAGAGGGAATGATTTTTAGTTAAAGCAATTTAATTTTTAGTTAAAAAACAAGCCTACAGTTTCATTTTTATTGCAATGCAGTAACTGCTTTGCCATTAGTCTTTAGAAAATAAAACAGCATATCTTAAGATCAGGTTTGAATTGTGTTTTAACCTATTTGTGACAGTTTGAACTTGATGATTTTTTTAAAGAGCAAGGAACAGTCATACCTTTTCCTTAATTCTAGTTAGACTCTCAACACTTTACTTCCCAAGTCTACATTGTATATTTATTTACAAGTTGACTCTTTTTCTTCCCCCTTTCTAGATAGTATTTGATAAAATTTAAAACATCTTTGCAATGCAAAAGTCCTCATCAGAATGTGTAGCTGAAATAGTTATTTGTTGGTCAATGAGAAATATTTGGAGTTTTTTTCGAACAGAGGAAAGCTGGGTTGACTAGTATGTTAAATTAAGCTTCACTTGAAGCTTTCTTAGTGGGTGTGGGTATGTGAGATAAGCAGGGTAAAAATGGCTAGAGTTGAGACTGCTTGCTTTTTGGTGGGTAGAAGAGGTCAGTGCATCTGTGACCTTCACTAATAAAAGATGAATTTTTAAATAAGCTTTTAATTCAGTAATAATTTGTTTTTTTTTTTAACTGTTTACCAGCTAATGCTGTTACCTCTAGGAGATTTCTAGGAAACCTCAGGTTTCTGCCTCTGGGTTCTGTCTCCCACAAGCCTTTCTATCTTTCCTCATCTCACAGGCAGCAGGGAACCTTCTGGGATTTCCTTCTTTGCCTGTCTCTCTCTCACCAGTCTTCTCCTTTCCTGACAGGTGAGGTTTTTTTGGTTTTCTTCATCCCAGAATTCATTCATTTTAATAGTAAAGGCAGTTTTGAGTTTCTAGCTTTTGCTTCCTTAAAATTGTTTATTTTTAATGAATCCTTTTTTAATGGCTTGCCATATTCTTGGCTTTTTTCTTGTAAGTATAAAGTTTTCCTTATTATGTCTTACTAGGTTGTAAATTTCTAATGTACAGAGTACGCATTCACAGTATAGGACTATTTTCAAGTGTGCGATTGTTTCTTTTCATAGATCATGATTACTTTATTAGCCCATTGTTAAAGGGCAGGCTCTTCTAGTTGGTCATCCAGAAACAAACATTTCTAGTCATTCATTCATCAACTCGTTTGTCCCCCCCCCCCCCATAGCATGCTGTTATCAAAAAATGTAACAATTTGCATTGTGTCATGTGGCCTAAAAAGAGCAAAGGTAATTCATGGGAGCTTGAACTCGGTTTCATTAATGTAATGTTTTAAAGCTACAGGCTCTGGTATGCCCTGGTGAAGCAGAGTTAGGTTACTTGCCTCGGGGGTGGAAAACAACCAGTGTGAACAACTAAAAACTGGAAATAAAAATGCTCTTTTCTCCTCTCTCTTCCTGTCTGTCTGCCTATTCACTGTCATTCTTGACTATGCCTTAAATAAATAAATAAATAAATAAATAACACTGCAGGTTCTTGGGTCCAAAAGTAAAGTTCCTCTTTATTTAATAAGTAAGGGGAAAGAGGACCCTGTCTAGAATTTGTTAACGTTCCCCAGTTTAGCTTCAAATCACTGAGTTAATCTTATTTGGGAGTGTTTTCATAACTTCACATGATAAATAATGCTCCTTCCTTTCTTTTCAAACACCTTGATATTTAAAGAAGGCATTAAAGTTCATGTATTAAGATCCCAGGTAGTGTGGTGAAGTGGAAAACATACTAGATTGGGGGAGTAATAAAATTTCTGTCTTATTTCACATATCTCTTACTGATGCTACCACCTTGAGTAAGACTGATTTCTTTGGAGCTAATAAGAATAACCTTTGTGTAAGCATCACATATATCTCTCAAATGCTCTAGCTTTAATCTGAACTGTTAAGGATAAGCAGAATGGAAGCCAACTGTTTCGAATAGGGTTTAAGTAGCCTGACTATAGTCCTGTCTACATAAATCCCTATCTTAAAATTTTATCTTAAACTATCCCCTGTAATGAATACTCGATTTATGTCGACTGAATATCATGATAATCATCTTAAACTTTTATTTTTTCGTTATAGTGACCTAATACCAGAAATTGTCAGAAATGTTCATGAGTAAGACTGATTAGGCTGTCATGTTCGATAATAGTTAAGTGTAGAGAATGGGCCTTAGAATTAAACACGTGGGGTTGTCCTCATGGTTTTGCCTGTACAGACATTTAACTTGGGGCAGTTTATTTAATCTGATTCTGTTTCCTTATGCAAAATGTTACTGTATTAGGCAACTGTTCCTCTCAAGTAGTGGGGTTTTATTATCTCCCTTGGGTATTCAGAAAAGAAGGCAAACAGCTATAGACAGGATTTTTATAGTCAATAATATAATCCTTTTAAATAATCATCCAGTTAAATGCTTCTGATCAGCATGTTTTGCTTATTTTTAATAAAGGTTCATACTTTTGGTGGTGTGGGTGCCTAATAGTTGCCTGTTTACTGTGTGGTAGTTGCTGCTCCAAGCAGTTTGCTTTTTCAGTTTTATTCTGGCTTCACAGAAACTCTGTAACTGTAGCTTTATTATTATCCTTGCTTTATCAAAATGAGGATCGCACAGCTCCGAGTGATTTAACCAGCTGACTCAAGACCACATAGTAGTTAGAACTTACAAGTGTCTTGTCTGTTTACAATACTGCCTTCTGTTGGAAGCGGAAGTGACATCCTGCATTAATTGCTGGTGAGATTAAGGAATATTAGGAATGGAAAAGATTTAGGGAAGTGATGTCATTTGGAAATAGTGAGGTATTACTATCTTTTATTAATAGGAAAGGATTAAAATATGGGAAAGCACCGTGATACAGTTCTAGGGAATTACCTTGTGTCCTTTGTATATACCTTGTGTTCTCTATATAGTTACTAGCATCTTTGCCTATCTTTTGTGAATTTCTATTATAGTCAGTTACCTTACATCCTGACTTGTCCATCTAGATATTTATCTGTTGTTATGACATTTTTCTTTTCTTTTTTTTAAGGAAAGGTGCTGGCAGGAATGAGGGCTAGTAGGCAGGCAGGCAGGCAGAGAGAGGAGGAAAAAACATCTTTATTCTTATTTAGTTCACATGGTAATTTGCCCAAAGGCGGGTCTCAAACCCAGAGGCTTGTGGCTTTTGTTCCCTTTGCAGTGATTGGCCTAGCTGCTAATCCACGAAGGTGCACCTCATCACATTATTTTTAATAGCACCCCCTTCCTCAGAAGTGTCCCATTTTGAATCAAGTATCTGAATATCTTAATTTAAATCATAATATAGACATATAACCTTTAAATTTTTAGATTCTTGAGATTATCTTAATTTGGTTAGTTGGATAATTTTACATAGCCGTTTGTTTTAGGAAAATCTGAATTTTAAGTGCATCTCAAACTCTGGTACGAATTTTATTCTTTGTTTTGAAGCAATATGCTAGGGTGTTTGATTTGTTTGGAGATGGAGAGGTCAACGCCATAGTACTTTTTGAAGGAAAGAACTAATGAAATAGTGAACAATTTGCAGAATAAATTTGCGTGTCCACTGATTCTGAGTTGGAAGAACAGAAGGCATTCAGTAAAAATACAAAGTTGCTTGATCTTGGTTTATAGCTTTTGTGAATTAGGGACTAGTATGAAGTAGCATTAGGTAATAACGTTTCATAAATCTTCAAGATCTCGTTTTCCATAATTTGCTTCCCTACTACAGTAGAAGAGTCTCCAGGGGCAAATCTGTTTATACTGTAATTCTAATTAGTGTATTGCTTAGTATTAGTTTTTAAACTGTTCTATCTTGAATTGTTGTCTTCCTACATATTCAGTCCATTTTAATTTATTGGTCACAAGCCAGTAGTTTCTCTAAAAATGTTTGAAGTCTGTCTAACCTCAAAGAAAGCTGCTTTTAGAATGTTAGTAAAGCCTTCATTAGGAAGTATTAATTTTATCAACTACTAAATTGTTTTCTTGTGCATGATAGCTTACAAAATACTGCAAAATGAAGAGATACTCATAGGATAATGCTTGACAAAAAGTAGATACGGTGGGTAAATGCTTGACATAGATTTATTTTTCTTTAGCCATGCAGTTTGCATTTAAAAAGCAGTGATGTGTGAAAGCACTACACAAAGAAACGTATCCCCAAAGACTGTCATAGTCTCCTCAGAGAGGGGCTATGATTTCTGTTACCTCAGAAGATTGCTTCACCTGCTTCTGTGTCTGTGATAAATGCTTCTTTTAAGTTACGACTTTGTATTTGATCAGTCTGCATTCTTATTTTGATACTGAAACTTTATTTTTCTTGAAGAGTGGGATAAAAGCATTCCTTTACTATTAGGATACATTTCTTTTGCCTGCAATGCCTTATTTATTTATGTATTTTAAAGAGATTAACTTATGTTTTAGTAAGAATAAATGTTAAATTATATATCAAGTATGATATTTTCATACTGTATTAAGAGCTTTATTTGAGTATATGAAACTTGAGGTGATTGTTTCAAAAATTAAAGGAACAGGGGTTGTATTTTTCTGGGATCTTTGTTAGAGCAAATATTATTTTTAAATGTCTGTACTTTAAATACAAATTATTTACAACCCAGGAGGATCCTAATACTCATAAAACTTACCTTTTAAAAAATAGCTGAAGTTAGTTTCCTTTAAAGTTAAATATATTGGTTTAACAAAAGGTCTGTAGATCAAGAAATCAAAAAATTCTCAATTTAGATTTTTCTTCCTTTTGGAGCTGCTCTTTTTCTCCACTATTTTGATCACGGTATTACCGTTTTACCTTATTACTTAAATTTTAAAATAATAAATTTGGTGTTAATTTTGTTGTTATTGTTCATTATTAACCCTGCCCATTCCCCATTTGTGTTCATATTCTATTGATTTTCCTAAATGTATATCATCCATTTTATTTTCTCAATACTTTCTGCCAGTACCCTCTATCTTTTTTTTTTAAAAAAAAAAAGGAGAGGTGCAGGCAGGAATGAAGGTGAGCAGAGGCAGGCAGGAAGAGAGAGAAGAAACACTCATTTTTTTAATTTATTTTTTTCACATGAGTTGTTCATCTTGGCTGCTCCTACTGGCCCTGGGACATAAACCCAGGACCTTGGGATATATGTGGACTGCACCCAGGTTTCAATTCTTGTTATCTTGACCCTGTTGTAATTCTCTTAAACTAGTTGGTGTTTTAGTTACTGTAATAAATAACTTGTTTTCCCCCAAAAAATATCACTCTTGCCAACTCTCTTGATTCATACTATTGGTTCAGTGTAATATGCAATATCTTTAGCATGTCTTCAATGTTCCTTATAATCTGACCTGGATAGCTTTACCAGCTCAGCTTTGACTTTTTCATATCTGTTCTGCACACTGCATTTTCTCAAGTTGTGCTTTTGTTCATGATTTACTGTCTTTCTTAACTTTTACTCAACTCTTAACTCCCAGTGTGCACAGTGTTCTCTCTCAGCCCCATTTCAGGTGTTAAATTTTATTACAGTTTGAATGTTTGTGAGTGCTCTGAAGATAAGGTCACCATGCCCTTCACAGGTAATTTAGTGTGGTACTATAGTAATAGAAGTCTGTACAGCTTTGTTTATGAGCCTTGCAAGACTGAGAACCTAGTTATGGGCTGTGTATCTTAGGAATATTTATTTAAAAATGCCAAATGTACATCTTAGAAAATCAGTGTCCCCGTCCCCCCCCCAACAGACATTCCCAGTCTACCTCCTGTGTTTCAGGCAAGGTATAAAAAGAGAGATCTAGGAGAATATTTAAGTATGATTAGGAATTGGCTGAACATACATTCTGAGTAATCAGTGAGTAGTTTTATCAATAACAATTTTTATGTGCTGTATATGGCACAAATTGGATAGAGGACAGGGCTCTGAAGATTGTTTAAGTATTTGAAGGTCTTTTCTATATGAGTCTTCCATTCTCCATAGCTACTTGATTTGGGATTATTGGATTACTGGGATTCAGGATTTAGGAAGAGTTGTGAAATTGACTTCCACGAAATAACTTCTATCCTGGAAGCTATAGGATAGGAAGTGATCCAAGGGCAATGCTTGAAAGTAAAGGAAACATTTAAGATCATTTTTAAGTATAAAGAAAATCACATGACAAAAACATTTATAAAATGTAGGAAAGTCAGAATTGGACTTTGACTAATGTTCAGGTCTAGAATTATTAGAAATAGTACTCAAACATAACTGGGGGGTTATTTTATTATTAAAAATAAATTAGGAAATAGTTTGCTCTGAATTTTCTTTATCATTGAAAACTCATTTGTACATATCAGTGGTGAATTTGCTTCCCCTTACATATTATTTATTTGTAATTAGAATAAAATTTCATTGTAAATTTTTTTCTTCCCCAAATAGCTTTTGCCTACCAAAAAATTTTGGGAACCTGATGATTCAACAAAAGATGGACAAAAAGGCATATTTCTTGGGGATGATGAATGGAGAGAGACTGCATGGGGAACTTCTCGTAAGTTATTAGAATATGTATTTGAATTCTAATTTACTCAGTTTTTGTTGTGGGGGGTTTTTGTCTTTTTTTTTTTTTTTTCCTTAAATCTTGTTTACCATAACCCAGACAATTAGGAGAAAATTTAGTGGAGCCAAACTACTTGTGATTGTTGATTTCATTGTGTTCTCTGAGTTCTTCCAGGCCTTTGAACTTGCTAGTTTCTCAGTGAAATGCTCTTACCTAACCTTCACCTACGTTTTGCTCACTTGAACTCTACCCTTCATGTCACTTCCTTTGGGAGTCACAATAAGACCTGGAAGAATTGATGCTCCTTCTTTCGGTTTCCATAGAATCCTGTATTTTGTTTTTTTTTAACATTTTAAAAAATTAATTTATTTTTACACATTAAAATAAACTCACATGTGAAGTTTCCACATCCCTCATATATATGTCAGCACACCCTGCCCTCCATCAAATCACCAAGTTATTATTATTATTATTGTTGATTATTTTTATTCAAGCAGTTCTCTCTATTATGATTACCTTCTCTTTGAGGGCAGGAATTTTCTTGCATTTCCCCATACATTTTCTAGCATATTAAGAGACAGTAAACCAGTATTTGTACTATTTAAATAAATGTGTGTTTGAATGAGAAAAATAATGACTTAATTCCCTTGTGGCTTAAGGTACTGAAATGGTAATGTTTTAATATGTTTTATCAAAACTATCAATCATTTAAAAATAATTATGGCTAATGAAATAATGACTGAATACCTCTAAAATAGTTCACTTCTATAAAGACTAGACCTAATATTGAGTTTTGTAGATATTCACAAATGAGCCAAAGATAATTTTAACTTACTGATTCCTTTAAAAAAAAATCTTAGTAAAAGCAATATATGACTTGCCTCAAACATTTTATTATATTTTGTATTCTACTTGCTCACAGGTCTGAAATATAGCTAGATTTTTTGTTCAAAAAAATAAGTAGAAAGTTATTTTTAACAGATGAATAGATTTTGTTATTAAACAAAAATAAAACTTTTTAACTAGAAGGGATTTAAAGAAAATTACCTTTAGGTGATTCTTCATTGTCTTACCACACATAAAATTTGGAGATACTAGTGCTTTTTCCAAGTTACTCTTCAACAGTTTTTGTTATGAATTGTTATGATTCATAACAAAAAAAAAACTAAAACAACAGCCAACAAAACCCCAACTTTAACTGGATACTACAGGTAGCAGCCTTCAAATTGTTTTTCTCTCTCTTGACCTTTTTGGTTTGACTGTTCCTCACATAAGTGTTTTCCTGTTTATTATTATCAATGGTTCTTTCCACCTGTAATCTCAAGAAATATGCTCAGGCCAGTCTCAGCACATTGTTGAAGAGCTTTTTATAAAAGTTGGATGATAACATTCAGAATAAAATGCTTATTTTTCTTAGATTTCTTAATATTTTAGCAAATTGCTTTTTATAAACATCGGTTAGTTCGATAGTACAAATAAATAATTGTGTTCTTTCTTCCAAACAGACCATTCAATGTCCCAGCCTATTATGGTACAGAGAAGATCTGGACAGGGTTTTCATGGAAACAGTGAAGTAAATGCAATACTGTCTCCGCGATCAGAAAGTGGAGGCCTTGGTGTGAGCATGGTAGAGTATGTACTGAGTTCTTCTCCTGCTGATAAATTGGATTCTCGATTTAGGAAGGGAACTTTCGTAAGTATTTTGAATTAAGAAAACTCTAATAAATGACTCTTTAAGTCAGTTTATTTTTCTGACCCTCACAGAACTAAAGGAAATTTTGTGGCTATTGGAGTTTCTTTTGTTTCTTTGCTTGGCTACTTCTTAAAATACATGTAGTGATGGAACCACTGAGGACATTATACTCTTAACCATGGTGCAAAAATCAAATGATGTTAATTTAAAAACATAATTTGTTCAGTTATAATTGCTTATTCATGGTAGTGCTTTATCTAAAACTTATTAACAAATCATCTATGCATTAAATAGAAGTTTAATCTTCTTTGTGGTGTTACTGCTTTACTAGTACCGCTATAGTTACTGTTGCCTTAGCTCTTCTGTTATAAGTCTTTGGTTTGTACTCAGTTTTTTGCCTTTGATAAATTAGTTGACTAGAAAAGTAAAATAAGATTCAATGCTTTTATTGTTTACATGCGCTATAGTGTAGTTTTCGGACACCTAATGGTGCCCTTTTTTGTGTTCTATTAAATATTCAGAATCAAACAGATTCTTTTTCCTCAGGGCACTAGAGATGCTGAAACAGATGGACCTGAGAAAGGAGATCAAAAAGGCAAGGCTTCTCCATTTGAGGAGGACCAAAACAGAGATCTTAAACAAGGAGATGATGATGATTCTAAAATAAATGGCAGAGGTTTGCCAAATGGAATGGATGCCGATTGCAAAGATTTTAAGTAAGATTTTAATTTTCTCAAGAAGAAAAGCATATCTCCAGGGAGTATTACTACTAGTTGATGTGACTAATTGAAACGTTTTTTTCCGTTTTTGGTTTATTTCTTTTTCTTTTGTACCTTGTGTTCATCTGAAAGAAGATTTGGGGCTTTTTAAGAAAAAATAAGGAATGTTACTTATTATGACATTTTTAAAAAATTAAGTTTTTAAAAATGCTCTTAAAACATTACATTCCATAGAAGTCATAGTTTAGAAGCTTCTGTTAACCTTTATGTTAATATGGTAGTCAAATTTTAACTTTTGCTCCCTACTAATAAAATTTAGTGGATTTTAGATTGAATCTGTGATGTTTCTTGACAAACTTTTGGGGGTTGCTCTTAAGCACCTTTCTGTGGGGTTTCCTCTTCTATCTTCACAGCCCCTACCCCCGCTTTTAACTTTCAGTCTTAGAAAAAAAGCATGATTAGCTTTGGAGCAATGACCTTTCATCTTAAACTATAACAGCTTGTGCTAATATTTAATAGTGCTCCTTAATTTAGGAATAGTGAACATGTTTCGAGACATTAAGTTAACTTTAAACTCAGAATTCTATATAGAGTTTTAATTTTCTCCTAATATAATCAAATAAGTATTTTCTTCCAGCATTTAGTTTTAGACTAAGCAGTGCACATTTGTCTCTGTTTTAGGGAGCTGTTTTCTTCATATTGATTTCTTAAATACTTTGAACTTCAGCAGTCACTGCTTGGTAACCTGTACCTAAGATTAAGCTGTTTCTTTGAGATCTTGTGAACCATGAGTTTTCAGCTAACTCAGTGTAGGTTCATATGGATGGGATACTTTTACGTTTATTGCCTTTAAATATCATAAGCATGTTAACAGTGCTGCTTTAAAGTGTCATTTTTAATCTGTTGTATGTGCAAAAAAGCATCCAAGACCAGTAAACCTCCTTAGACAAGTAAATTTAATGTTACTCAATTTGCTTTTAAACCTGATGTTGATTTTGCTCTTTGTGATTACCTAATCTAAGTTTAGTCAAGGGCATGCACTTGCCACTGCGTTGATTAAAAACCCTTCAGAGTATATATTTATAACTGAAGTGTTAATACACCATTAACTATAGCAAGAAAATAGCACCACTGGTAGCACAGTGACTTTTCTACTACATCCTTCCTTTTTGCTATATTTGTTTTATGTGAAAGGCTGTACTTCTCGTTATTAATATGAGCCTTATATTTATCAGCATTCGATTTTATTTCACTAAGTTTGGGGTATGTGTATGAAATTGTTTTGAATAATTACAGATACAATATTGTACTCGACAGTGTAAAAAATGTTTCAGAATAATAGCTGTGGCTGTCCGGTCACTGTTAGCATATCATTTTGTGCTTGCACAAAAGTCAGTGTGTAGGTTAATTGATGCATTGTTGATATATGGTGTTAGAGTAGGGCTGAAAGGAATGGAATGCCTAGCAGTTTGGGGGGTTTTATTTGGTTAGTTACTTTTTGTGAGTTGGTTGATTTTAAAAACATTTTTCTTTTCAATATACTCTGAGTGAAAAGTTATCCTTTGACACATTCACATGCAAAATTAGGTTTGGTTAAAGTGGAAAAGAATTTGAAATTTCTTCCAGTGCTATAAGGACAATGGTTGGTTTTTAAATAAAATATAAGGACACATAAATATATATAGAACAATTCTTATAATTTAAGGAATTGTTTTATTAAATGCTCTATACATGTTAACTAATTTATCCAATGTGAACACCTAAAGTTGAGGGCAGAGTTACGTAGATGTTACAGTTGTAACAGTTGTACATCTACAAAGTCAGGTAAAACAATTTTTATGTTTTTAATGTACTTATATTGAGTATACTATGAACGAATGTTTCCTCAGAATGCATATTTCTTTCTGATGAGAGAAGATCTTACATAAAATATTTCTGTCATAAAAGATACTAAACAAGGGTCAGTTATATTTGGAAGTACAGTTTAGAACTTGAAGAATATTTCTGAAAAGAGAAATTTAGTCTGATGTTAGTGAATTTCTTCCTGAGATTGAAGCTATTAGAAAATTTTTAGGTGGAATGATGCGTTTCATTGATTTGTATACTTAATTTTTGACAAGTTTGTAGTTTTCCACTCTTAATTATGTAAACTGAAGCAACTTGGTATATAATAAGATAATTGGAGAACTGTCAGAGGGTTTTCAGAGTTTATTTCATTCTCGTTAGAGTCACAGGACATGGAATAATATCTTTAGTCTCCTTAGTAAGGAAACTAGGGCCTGGAAGATGAAATGAGTTGCTCAAAATCATATTTTAAAACAGTTAAGAAATTGCTTATTCACACTCATTTCTGTATTTTGCACTTTCAGTAGTTCAGGTGTTTAGAAACCTATACTGAAAACAAGCTTTCTTTGAAACCTGGTGAACTATGGCATCTCAGTTAAGTAAGTGCAGATACATGTGAGTGGGTATACTTTTTATTAGTTCACTCTTCTGTATCTCACATTTTATAACCTTAAGTCATTACGGCTGTAATGATCATTTAGGACTAGTTTTGTAATGAAATATTGATAAGCGATGTTTGTGCTGCTGGCATAATTATCTGCTAATGGACAGGAGGGAAAATGGTAGGTGGGTTTTAGTTTTGGGTCTCTGTAATTGTCAGTCAAGTCAATAGTTTAATTATTCCTACATTCAGTTTATCTGTGATTTAAGGCAAAAGTTTTAGGAAGTCTAAACCTAAATTGTGATACTAGCCATTTGTTCTGTCACATTGAGTTCTGTCTCTATGCTATTCAAAGTGGAAAGAATGATCATTAATAATATAAACAAAACAAAGTCCATTCTTAAAAAGAAGTTGGATTAGAAGGAAAAAATATAATAAAATGGAATAGTTAGTAACCTGGGGTGCCTGCTTTGTAGTTTGTAGTTAATGATCATTTGTTTTTCCTGATTTTCTACTTTTCCATTTCAACTTTTGATTTACTTGCTACTTGTACTCGTAATGCCTCTCTGTTTTCTTTATAGTCGTACTCCTGGAAGTCGTCAAGCCTCTCCTACTGAAGTAGTTGAGCGCCTGGGCCCTAATACTAATCCCCCAGAAGGACTGGGGCCTCTTCCTAATCCTGCAGCTAATAAACCACTTGTTGAAGAATTTTCAAATCCTGAAACTCAGAATCTGGATGCCATGGAACAAGTTGGTTTGGATTCCTTACAGTTTGACTATCCTGGTAATCAGGTACCAATGGACTCTTCAGGAGCTACTGTAGGCCTTTTTGACTACAATTCCCAGCAGCAGGTAAAGCATGCCCCTCCTTTAAAGAAGATCCTTTTTGCTTTGCACTGGTTTAACCTGAAGTGCTAAGATTGACCAAAAAAAAACAGGGATTCTTTAATATTTAGTGTTTGAATAAAATGTCCTTATAGTTGAGAAATTGATTCAAATAAATATTTAAGATATTCTTTTCCCAGCTTTCTAATTAGAAATGAAATCTTTTGAGACTAACCTTTATAATAAATATTTTTCTTAATAGCTCTTTCAGAGGACGAATGCACTAACAGTCCAGCAGTTAACTGCAGCTCAGCAACAGCAGTACGCATTGGCTGCAGCTCAGCAGCCACATCTAGGTGAGTTTTTATAAGTTGTAATTTTGATGAGACTATTAGAAAATCTTATTTAGAGTTTGATTTTTCTTGAGGTGAATAGTGATATTTCATTACTTTTTGCTACATCTCATTGAGATCAAAGAGCAGATTACATGTCAATGTAAAGATTAGGGAAGAACTGGTTCATATTATTACGTGTGTCCTTGATGAAAAATCCGTAGCTTGTTGAAAGCTCTCAGCACATAAAATTTTTTTTCCTGATGTGAACAGAGTCAAACACCTGGAAGTTTTAAATGTGGTGATTTGTGCCCATTATCAAGTCAGAGTATTTATTTTTAAAACTGCTTGGGAATAGGAATCCCAAGACAATTTCTTAAAGTACTTTTTTCCTTAAGTGATTTTTGACCTTTATTTTTACTGTAATGTGAATCATTGCAACTATATATCTGTTACTGCTAGAGTTGAGTTGGAGCAGTGGTTTATCTTATCTGTGTTGGCATTTTTGATTTTCGATTTTTTATTTTGAAATAATTAAACACACACACATATTTAGATAAAGTTGCAAAGAGTTCACAGAAGTTCCCCATTCAGTTTTCCTTAATGGCTACGTCTTACATAATTATGGTATCAAAGTAAGACATTGGTATCATTTACAGTCATGTTATTACATGTTTAGATTCATGTAAACATTTTTATGTCAATTTATTTTAGGATATTTGTATCAGGATGTATAAGTGAAATTAGTCTCTAAATTTGTGCATGTGTTTGCAATTTTTTCAGATTTTGATATTAATACATTATACTTGCTTCATGAAAAGAATTTAGAAATGTTTCTTTTTCTAAATGCCTTGGAGTATTGAACTTATGTGATCTTAAAGAACTGGCAAAACTTTGTGAAACCGTCTGGGAAACTACAAATAAATTTGAAAACCTGAATTAAATGGAACTGTTGCTGAGGGAGCATATTTTACCAAAATTAACTTCACATTTTAATCTTTGTTCCACAATTAAATATATTCGTTGTTGATTATCAGTCCTTTTATCCAAGTTTTCCCAGTCATATCTAGGCTTGCTAGTTCGTTCAGAACAGCACTGTCCAATAGAAATACGATCCGCATAGTACATGTTCAATTCTTTAGTAGCTATATTTTTAAAAGTTAAAAAGAAATGGGTAAAATTAATTTGGGTAGTAATTTATTTAACCCATGATATCTAAATATCATTTCAAATTAATTAGCATGAAACTTAGGGAGAAATTTTACATTCTTTCCTTTATTCTAAATCTTTGAAATCAGTTGTGCATTTTCCTGAAACTTTTAGCAGATTCCAGTTAAAACTCGCCACATTGCAAACCCTTAGTTATATATGGTAGTATCTACCATATTGGACAGTGCAAATTTTTCTAGAATGGGCCTTGACAGAGTTTTCTGAAAAGATGCAGATAGTAAATATTTTTTATTTTGCAAATCATGGCTTCAAGCACATCTATGCAACTCTGTTGTTAAAGCACAAAGAAGTCAGACAATTTACAAATGAATTATTGATTCGTTCTATAAAACTTTACTATGGACACTGAAATTTGGATTTTGTTTTATTATCATTATTTTTAAACATTAAAACTTCTTGTTCATAAAACAAAAGGTAACAGGCTAGACTTGATCAGAAAGATATAACAGATACAATACATTTTGTTTTGAAATATGAACGTCCACTCTCAAAATGTAAAGTGGAAAAAAGAACATAGTTGTTTTGATGGTTCAGAGCTTTCTGTAGTAGAGGAAAATTCAGTGGAGTAAATTCGGAATAAATCAGGCAACCTGTAGAGTGCTAGAAGAGGGATGCACAAGCGTAGAGCACCCACCTGCTACCGGGATGGAGGTGTGGGCGACGCCAACAGAGTGGGGCACGAGCCTGGTTTGGAGACGTACTGTACGGTGTGTAATTGAGACATTTGTGATTCTGCCTTATGGACTGGTGATTATAAAAGATAGCGTCTCAAGCAAACTTAACAGTGCAAACGAGATCAGCCAGAAGGCAGTTGTACAACAGAGTTGACAGGCACCCAAGATGTAGAAATAAGAGAAGTGTACAGTTCTAAAAAAAAAAACTTTAAAAAGTATAGGCAGGATGTTCAAGAGACAAAGGACTTAAGCCATCAGAAATTCAGATGTCTTTTAAAAAATGATGTGACAACAAACCATTTCAGAATCTTGTAGATAAAAACACTTTAGATGGGCTTAATAATTGACCTCAGACTAGATGAGCTGGAAGGTAAAAGTTAGGAAATCAGAATCTCCCAGAACCCATACAAGTCAGAACATGGAAGATACAAAAGAGAAGTTGTGTTTATGTCCTAAAGCATTTTTCCAAATGGCCATGTTGTGCCTGGACATAAAAGTTAAATTAGTGTTATGGATTGTAACCAACAACTTTTTTAATTAAATAGATTAGAGAAAAAATAGATATAAAATTGACAAGGAAAAATATTTTTTGTGAGGTTTTTGTTTCCAATAGTATGCATGTATATATGAACACGAGGTAAATGTGAGATGTATTTTGAATTATGAGTCAGGGTCAAAGCATTGAAATTCACTATAAATAAAATTAAGTTTCTGAATCTTGATTTGAAAGCCTGGATTTTAGGAGATATGTTCCTGACACCCCTGGTGGAGTAGAGGTTTGATCTGCCAACTCCGGCTGAGAGTGCAATCCACATACTTCCCAAGGATCTGGGTTCCTTTGTGTTCCAGGGCTGGTGTGAACAAGATGAACAACTGAGATAAATTAAATACTTCTGCCTCTTGTCTTTCTTTTCACCTGTCTCTGCTTGTCTTCATTCCTCCTTGCACCTTAAAAAGAAAAAATATATGTGTGTGTTGCTTTTGAATAGTCTTTAGTTACTTTATGTCTACCTACTTTTATACCCATAATTTCAACATTTGTTAAACTTGAATCTTTTAAAAATCCTCTAACTTTAAATATATCCTTTTTCATTATTTCCTCACGTCTTCTCTCCATTGTTTTTCAGAAGAGGCAGTTCTAGTAGCATTCTCAAAGTAATATTTCATTACCTCATGATAGAAGAGCTTCACAGTGATTACTCAAAACCAGCAGTCTTTTCTCTCATTAAACTCTGTAAATGAGTATTTTTACATCTTAGCCTTTATTAAACTTACATTGGCAGATATTAGATTCAAAAATGGACTTAATGTTACTCTTCTGCTTAAAACTCTTCACGTCTCTTGTTTTCAGGGAGGCTTAACGTGACCCACCCAGGAAGCTCTTTGTTTTTATTGTAACTATAGCTCCAGTTTTATCTTAAGCATACACTGTAATGCCTCCATCCCACCCTCCCTTTCTAAGATTCATTACATGCCGCCTTGAATCAGTGTCCATAGTGCTTATTATTTCTCTGTCTCTCTCTCTCTGTCTCTCTCTCTGTCTCTCTCTCTCTCTCTCTGTCTCTCTCTCTCTCTCTCTCTCTCTCTCTCTGTGTGTGTGTGTGTGTATATATGTGTATACATATATGTGTGTGTATATATATGTGTCTGTATATATATGTGTCTGTATATATATACACATACACACATACACTTTTTTATGCACTATATGTATTTTAAAGGAAAGCTTCAGGCAAGAATGAGTGAGCAAAGGTAGGGGGAGAGAGAGAGAGGGGAGAGAGAGAGAGAGAGAGAGAGAGAGACTATTTTATTTAGTTTCTCATCTAGGCTGGTTCCCTCTCCTTACCCCCAGCCCCGGGACTCAAACACAGGTCTTTGGGATGTATGTGGACTGCATCACTTGAAGGCCACTAACCAAACAGCTACTCTTCCAGGGCATGTCAGTTATACTATATTCTTACTGCCGGTTTATTTGTTTTTCTGATTACGTGGAATGATATGTGAAGGCAGAATTACATCTGTCTTCCTCACTGTTGAATCCTCAGCTCACAGTATTCCTTAATAAAAACTGAATGAAAGCTATTAATGCTAGTTCTAGCTGTAGTAAATGTGCAGCCTATGATTATACAAACATTTCATATTCAGCATCATTAAATTCTCACAGAATCCTTTAAGACTATTGATGTTACATCTTTTTTATAAATGAAGGACCTTAGAATTCATATTACATGCCCAAGGTCACTCATTTTCATTAGAATGTGAACTCCATTTCAAATTCAGAGTAGAAATGTGTTTACTTAATGAAGATCACATTTTGCGTTTTCATTCATTATTTCTCCCCTTTTAAATGCAGCTGGTGTATTCTCAGCAGGCCTTGCTCCAGCTGCATTTGTGCCAAATCCGTACATTATTAGTGCTGCTCCTCCAGGGACTGATCCTTACACTGCAGCAGGATTGGCTGCAGCAGCAACATTAGCAGGTAATTTACTGTTCATCCTTGTTGCTTAATATGGATTTAGTTTTTAATTTGGGAAAAGCTTTGTCTGTCTGGGCAATTTCAAGTTCGTAGGAAAAAAAACATTTTCCAGACTGCACTTCTCTCTCCAGAGAATTTTTTAACTAATGCTATAGGAGAAAGCCTAAGCCTTCATAATTTTTCTTCCTGTATACAGTGGTTTGCATTTCAGTTTTCAGAAATCTTGGCGTTGATAACCATGAAACTTCATTAATAGTGACCAATCCCATTGACCACAGAAACAATGCAAAGTAAAGTTTTTTAGAAAATAAACTGGGAATAGATGTTGTCAGTATCAGGGCAGGGAGAGCAGCATGTAAAGTTAAAGAGCTCCAACAATCAGAGTTTGGATATCTAAAAAGTAAATGATACTTAGCAGTGCTAAAATTTGCATGTTAACTGAGAGTCAAAAAGTAGGGTAAAGTCAGAAGAGCTTGTTAAAAACTGCCAAAGCCCAAGACCGCTAACTCAGAATCTGACATGAAAACCCAGAAGCACAGCGTTCTATGCCTAGCATATCTCAGTGAAGCTGGAGAAAATTTTTTTAAACGACAACTGTATTTGTAGATTATTAAAATATAAGTTGGTGCTGGTCAGGCACAGTATATTGAGCCAAAGCAATTTTGCTTTATGATAATTTGGGAGGAAGGTTTGTTTTAGCTTGTTAACAGACAGAAATGATCTAAGGAGTAGTTTGTGTTGACGACTGAGGCAAGAACAGTGATGTTAGCCTTGAAAGTGTGTTCTCTACAGTCTGCTGATTGACTTATTTTCAAGTTTGTCACCAACTTTTTAATTTTCAGAGATCTGTTCAGTATAGCGAATTGTCACTGATTAGTTTTAAATCCACTTCCATTAGTAACTATGAAATTAGTTCATTAGTAAACTAGGAGTTTAGGGACTTTTTTCATACTTAGGCTATAAGAAGTGAAAATAAATGTCAATTTAATATTCTTGTTTGATATATTAGCAAATTAAAAGTAACCCATCACATTTAGTAGCTTTGGGGTGTGAATCTACAAGTGATTCCCTAAGGATGAGAGTGTCCTGGTGCCATTTAACTGAATGGTATGCAGTAGTATGTAATACTGTTATAATTCGTATAGTAGTATGTAAAGTGCTGCTGGTCAGAGAAATACAGTGTGAACCACAATATGTAATTAAAACAATTTTTGGTAGCATTATAAAAGTAAAAATTACAGATAAAATTAATTTCAGCAGTGT
This sequence comes from Solenodon paradoxus, assembly GCA_004363575.1. NCBI lineage: Eukaryota > Metazoa > Chordata > Mammalia > Eulipotyphla > Solenodontidae > Solenodon > Solenodon paradoxus. Next base: position 41,314 of record RJWH01005080.1, on the reverse strand, counting down.
TTGATTTAGCCCAGCATATCAACATGTAATCAGTATATAATTAACAGTCATGCATGAAAAAATTGTATATATTATGGACTTAAGACCCACCTTAATTGGGGTGATTCATCTTTTAAGTGATGGTTTCTGGCTACTGTGTTGTTGAACAGTGAGGATCCAGGTAGATATCTGGCTCTTGGTAGGTTTTGTTTTCACACAGTGTGGCCTTCCTAAGTCCTTCCTGGTGTTTTACAGCTTTCATTGTAGATTGTGCTTAAACTATATTGAGAAATATACTTTGCCTCTTTTTTTAAAGCTTTACATTTTAGTAATTCAATTATGTTATTTTCTTCCAGAACACCAAGAATACAAATTAAATACACTAAAACAGCAGGGGAATTTTAAGACATATTTGTTAATATCAGTTAAGAGTCATGACATCTTATTCATTAATTTAAAGGAGGGGCTTATTGTCCATGATGTTATTTACTCTAGGAATCATACGTCATCTTGAAAATGGTAGACTAGAACAAAAGCAATTCATTCTATTTTTTCTAGTTTGCTTGCTTATGTCTGTGCCCCTTTCTGCTTGTATTATCTAGTTCATATCTTGACGTAGTAGTCCATTTTTCTAACCACATACACACTGATGTTGATGTTTGTTTTCGTATTATTTCCAGTTTCTTTGTGAGACTTGTGACTACTTCTGTTTCAAATATGAAAAATGTTTTGAATTTCAGGGTCTATAAATCCAATTGTTGGGAGCTTAATACCAGAATGTTCCCCTCATTTTATGTTATAGATTGCAGGAGGAAATTGTTTTTGTCAGAAAGTATTTTTTTCCTAAATTTAGTGATGAATTGAACATAGGTTATGGTGTCTAATGTTTCTGTGTACAAATGTTATATGTTTGCCAGTATCAAAACCTCATGCATTGACATTCAGTAGATGTTGAATTAATTGATTGGTCCTTTAGAGTTTAACTTAGTATTTCTCCATTAAGACCACTACTGAGCTCTGCTAAATACTTTCTGTCCTAATAACCACTACCTGAATGAGACTGTCTCTATTAGAATTGGAACAAACAGGAGGAGTACAGTTGGTGCAAGGGGTAGAGATTTTAAGGATATCTCTAAGTTGTATACACTAATGAGATAACCTCATTTATCTATAAAATCCACTGACTTTTTTTTTTTTTTTTTCCTAATTGGGGTATGGGTTTAGGTCCAGCAGTGGTTCCACCTCAGTATTATGGTGTTCCGTGGGGGGTGTATCCTGCCAATTTATTTCAGCAACAAGCTGCAGCCGCGGCAAACAGCACAGCAAATCAACAAGCAGCATCACAAGCCCAGCCTGGACAGCAGCAGGTATGGGCCTGCCTTCCTTAAGTAATAACTAAGACTGAAATTCCATGAGCCGCCTGTGTTCAAGATCTGTGTCTTTTTTCTCTGCTCTCTCAGCATGTTAAACAATACCTAACAAAATTGGCATATACATGTTTGCTATGTGATTTTTTTGTCTAATTGATAATATATAAGTTTAAGGATTTCATTGTATTCCATTTCTATATTTTTGTTATTAAATTGCTTTTGAAATCAAGTAATTTTAATATTTTTTTTCCATCATTTTATGTGTTCTGATAATTTCTGACTGGGAAAAGAAGATTACTGGGCACTTTGTTTTTAAACAAGAAAAGTCACTTTTTTCACTAAAGATTAGCTTTAATTTCTTAAAACAAGATGGTTGTCATATTTTTTACAACTTTGCTACTTTCATAGAGCTGATTAATGTAGAAAGCATTACTGATAAATATCAGAAAGTGACTGTCAAATTTGTGTTTATACCAAAGAAACAACTTAATGGCAAGTGTACTTACTTAGCTGTTAATATAATTTAATATATATTTGCTCTCCTTTGCCCCTTTTCTTATAGATTGTGCCATAAGTTACTTTATTAATATTATATCTGTGAAAACATAACACTACTTTAATAATAGACACCTTACTCGAACTTAAAATGAATACCCTTTGTCTGAATTGTTTAAATGTTTATCTTTTTTAAAATGGATGAGTAAAAATAGTTTTGTGTATAATCACTGCAACAGCTGTGCATTACAAAGTAGTAGAAATGGACTAACCTTAAGTTTTCACCTTGTTTTATGTTATGTTGTGTCCTTTTTTCATCCTATAAGGCATCTTCTGTATTCTGAAAACTTGTTTTAAAGTTTAAAGTCTGTACCACAGTCCTATACTAACAGAATAACAATCTTTAATTTATTCCCTTAAGTTACTGCTTCATTTTTCAGCCTTAGAAAATTTAAATTAGATTAAATGAAAACAAAAAATGTTTTGTCTTCATGTAAGGTTTTGCCAACCACCCCCACTTGCACATAAATTTCTCTCTAATACTAATTTGGTAAGTTAAAGAGTGCAAATGCCAGAAGTAATTTTTCCCAAGGAATCTTCTAGGATCTACAAGCTACTTAAAAGTGTTCTAGTTGTCAACAGCCAGTGATTATATTTTTGTATGTAAAGTATTTTGTGTTTTTTTCATGCTAAATCTACATTTCATTGCATGTAAATATGTTCAAGGAGTATCCAGAGGCTATTTGTGATATATGTAAAGTTGCCTAAGATAATTTGTTATTTTATAACTTTATTTTTAAGGAGATCATTTGTCCATTATAGGTTCTCCGTGCTGGAGCAGGTCAGCGCCCTCTTACTCCCAATCAGGGCCAGCAGGGGCAGCAAGCAGAATCACTTGCAGCAGCAAACCCAACTTTGGCTTTTGGTCAAGGTCTTGCTACTGGCATGCCAGGTATACAGTTAATTATAGAAATTTGAATAGATTTAAAATGTTATAGACTTACTAATGAATGGGAAAAAGTTAAGAAATGTCCTTAAAATCTTTCGCCTACTTTGAAATAAAATATTTAAAAACAGATATCAGTAATTGAAATTAGTACAGAAATGTCGAATATGTATTAGAATTCTCCATAGACCTTTTTTTCCTTAATCGATTTATGTCATATATCATAGTATCTTTCCAGCTGTACGAAACCCAGAACTCTTAATGCGGTGCTTCAAGAAATAAAACCAGTTGGTTAGAGCTGGCATGTGAGACAAGCCTATTTGCCATTCTTGCCTTACAGAATTATCAATTAATATTGAGACGTTTACAGCTAACATTTCCCACTTTGAACATTGCTTAGTCTTGTTTAGTCCATTTATAATGCTTTAAGCTAATTGGTTTTATAACATAATAATGACAGTGTCTACAATAATATGCCTGTGAAAGCCTAATAGAGAAAATTGTAAAAATTTTTGCTAATTGCCACAGTACAACTTATAGAAAGGGCCAGGAAAGTATTTTATTTTGTGAATTTGATTTTTATGTAATTAGATACAAAATTACTACTTTAATAGAAGGAAGATTTTTTTCTTAAAAGGCAACACTTTAATTTTTACTGCTACATCCGAATATCAGTACCTATGCACAGCTTTCCCATTCTATTCCATTCTCCTAGCATTTTTTTTTAAGCATGTTTTTTCACTTGGGATATGAGTAGTTATCCTTACAACTGTGTAGATTATGTATTAATGAAAAGTGAATTCCAATTTCTGTTTAATTGTAATGCAGTTTCTATTCCGATTATTTTGGGGAAAAAGACTATATCGGAAAAGATTCTGATTCTACGTCGTTGAGGGTTTCTTTTATGTGCTGACTGCTGCCAAATATTTCTGTAGGTTATTTTGAAGATTTCCGTATCAATTGCATTCATTCTTCTCTCTGGAATTTTCATTCTGAGTTTATCATCTTGTCTGTCTCCCTAGATAAAGAGAAAATGTTAATACAGCTATCCCTGCAGTACAAATGATAATAGAACGGGATTCTTCTCGTTATTTTCCTTTTTTATCCCATCTGTAGACTTGCTTCATGGAAGCTACTGCCCTGCAGCCATTATAAATTAGATACCTTGACAAAAGCAGGCCTTTGAGAAATGGCTTCTGATGCTGAAGTTGTTGGAGGCACATGAGGGGACATGGAGACAGGGTTTAAAGAACTGAGCTGGGAGTTTGTGAAAGCCACTGCTGCGACAATGGTCTAGCTACAGGTAGAAAAGGGAGAAGGGTCTTGGAGTCTTAACAGTCTGACATTACCAAATTTTAAGTGGGACCTTGATTTGAGAGAGCGCTTCTGCTCTGTGTCTACTTGCTGCTGCACGTCATTATTGCTTATCTTCTAGGCTTTTGGTGCCAGTCCTATTACTCATTTTTCCTACATGCCTTTGCTCCTTTTTTTTCATATTCAGCTCATGTTCTTATTATTAAAAAATCAGGATATTTTGCTGTTAATTTTATTATCTTTTATCTTCTCAAAGAAAAATTTTTTTAAAGGAAAGATGTATCAGGAATGAAGGTGAGCAGCCAGGCAGGCAGGCAGGAAGAGAAAAGAGAAAGAGGCATTTGTTTTATTCAGTTGTTCATCTTGGTTTGTTCCACCCAACCTAGCGACATGAACCTGCGTCCTTGGGGCAGGCAGCAGTGGGTAAAGGGGTAGTGGCTCGTACCTGCTGGAGGCAGTGGACTTTTCCACTAGACCCCCAGGGACACACCTCAAAATTTATTTTTATCTTCACTTTTCATTCTATGAAAAAAAGCACATTATTGCTTTGTGTTTTTTTGTTGTTTTTGTGGTCTGGTTTGGTTTGGTTTGGTTCAACAGTGAGCAGTCTATTGGTAAGCTAAAAGAAAGCTACTTTTAATGTTCTTTTTGTCCAAAACTAACTCTGATTATCTTTGAAGAACTTTGGGGGGGATTATTATAGCTAAACTTTTGAGCCATATTTATTTTCTTAAAAATATAAATATAAAATAAAAACCATTCTTACAAAAGGGGCTTCACTAGAATTATTGTTTTATATGCCTAAGTGATTTGTTGACTAGTCACATGATTTCCTCACTAAAACTTTCTCTAGTTGACTTTCATATTTATTCTGCCCAGGATTATGATGAAATAATTCTTACTTTTCTTATTCAAATATTTAGAAACTTTTGTTAAAGTGCAATTGATATTTCTTCAAGTCTCATACAGTCCTTAACTCTTCCAGCATCTATTCCTCTCCACTCTCTTCCATCAGTGCCTGGTCCTTAAACTAAATTGATTATAGACTTTATCTTACTGCTTGATCCTGTGCACCATCTGTTTATTTTCAGTCCTATCTTCAGTCTCTCCTTTTGTACCTCCTCTCTTATAATCCCTGTACTAGTCTTCCTTGTTCTTAAAGAGCTTTGTTTCAGTTGTGCTCCCCTCATGGACTCCGTGTCATGCTTTACATTTTTGACACAGATCGTGTGAGCTCTGCCTCCATCAGTCCTTTGCAGTAGCTGTAATATTAACTCAATATCAAATGCAAAGTATGCCCGTTATCCTTATGTTTGCTCAGTTTTTTGTTGTGTCACCATAATGACCATGACCAAAACTCTTCTCATATCATTTCTATGGTGTTTTGCTCTTTTTTTTCCCCTCACATTTTTCATTGCTTCTTATCAGTTTGTTTCCTTTATGCAATATATAGCTGTAAACATAGAAGACAGTATGGCTTAGTAACTATGCTTTGGAGTCAGTCTGCCATATTGCTTACTGTTTAGCTGTTTGAAGGTGGCCAGGTTTTTTTCTTTGAACTACAGTGTCAATATTGGAAAAATAGAGATAATTTACATCTATCCCTTGGGAGACTATCTGCTTTCATCTTTTAACTATTATCTTCATGCAAGTAAGCTAATAAGTTTACATCTGCATTTTATTTTTTTTAATGGCAGGTTATAGGCAGGAGTGAAGGTAACAGGGAGAAAGAGGAGGAAAAAGCATTTCATTTATTTTACTTAGTTCATCTTAGTTATTTCCTCTGGCCTTGAGTTGCAAACCTTGGTCTTTGGGATGTATATGTGCTATGTCCAGTGACCTTAACTGCTAGGCCACTAGGCCACTACTACATCTGCATCTTGGATGCTTTTCTGAACACGTAATGCATTTCTACCTTGTAGCAGATGTTACTGTGTGTATGTTCCAGCCACTACTCAAATTGAAAAAAAATAAGTAAGCAAATCTAGGATAGATGAATTTTTCTTATTCTTTGTCACTTGTTAACTTCACTCTCTTCTTGAATGGGAAACTTGGTTTCAGCCTCAGAGTCATCTTTAACTCTTGGTTTTCATTCATACTCATTCAGTAACTTGCCACTGCCTTGATCATTCTATATCTCAGCCTCAGAGTCATCTTTAACTCTTGGTTTTCATTCATACTCATTCAGTAACTTGCCACTGCCTTGATCATTCTATATCTCATACTCATTTATTTTCATCACTGCTTTTCTTGTTCAGCCTCTCCCTTTTCTTCCAATCTCTTCTGTTCATTTTGTCTTTTACTGTTTTCAGTTACCCTTTAAAAATACAGGTTAGTTTTCTCATTCCGATCTTAACATTTTCCATGCTTTAACCCCTACTGCCCCCTATGCCGCCAATACCCTTCAAATGTAATCAGTTGTATCTCTCTCTAGTCCTTTGCTTTAACACACCACATACTGTTCCCATAAAATGCTTAAAATTTCATGCTAATTTTAAGACTTAGAATACTCTAAATTTTAAACAAAATTGGAATATTTATTTTAAATTGTCCTTTATTTTTTAACCTAGCTTCATAAACATTTGTGATTAAATTGCCTTCTCATCTTTTAATATGCTCCCTTCTGTGACGCTTTCCCCAGTCTTACTTTTCCAGCATAACTTGCATCTTTCATTAGTACTTTTGCCTTTAGCTCTTTATAGGGGCGGGAGCGTTCCTCAAATCTGTAATACTTTACTGTGTTTGAAAGTGGGAGGTGTCTTTACAATGGAAGTAGAAGAGTTTTGTATTTTTCCCTTATGGGAAGTTGCTAGATCAACGCCATGTCTTAAATTTTTAAGTGACATCTTAGAATTAAGAAAATGGTACATTACCACTTCTAGATTGTGTAATTCTGAGTGTTGGACACTATGTCTTTTTTATACATTCTCAGAAGAAGAAAAAAAGACAACGGAGATTAGAAACTTTTGAGCTGAATGATCATGAAAAATGCTACGTATTTAAATTTGAGAACTACATCTAAAACAAAACAAGGGACTTAAATGCATACATTAGAAAATAAGGTAACTATATAAAAAGAATAAATTGGAAGAGTTACAGACAAGTCAACTAATAAAGATAGGAACTTATGTGAATGAAATAGATGACAAATGTACAATGAAAGGATTTGCATTATACCAAATGTTATTTCTTTGCAAAAACTATGAAATTGATAAACATCTGAGACGTTTATCTAAAAGCATAAAAAAGAAGACATAAATACCAGGAAAATTAAATAGTCCTAGGGGACTATTAAAAATCTCATGTTAACATTTGGAAAAGTGCAGACGAAAATGAACATATAACTAGAAAAATGTAACTTACCGAACAGACTCAAATATTTAGACTATCTAAAGTTCATTAGCATTAAAGAAACCAACTGAGTAATCCCACGAAATTTCCAAACCAATGTAACTTCAATGGTGAGTGAAACCAGACAGTCAAGAAATAATTCTAGTTCTTAAATAGACTTTCAGAGACTAGATAAAGCCAGTGTATCTCCCTACAAGTCATAATCTTGATACTAAGACCTATCAAAGACAGTGCAAAAAAGGAAAATTGCAAACTAGCCATACTTAGAACATGGATTTAGAAATCCTATATTAAATATTACCAAAACCAGCAATATGTAAACAGAAAAATATTAAGACAAGTTGGTTTTATCCCAAGGGTTAAAGTAAACATTGAGAGGTTACACAGTGTAACTTGCCACATTAAAAAATTAAGGAAAATGATCATAAGAACATCTCAAAAGATACAGGCGAAGCATAATAAATTTATATATTGACTTAGCTCTTTAGCAAGTTAAAACTAGAAAATAACCTTTTCTTAATCTGGTAAGAAATGGAGCTAACCCTTCTCCCAAAAAGATAGATAATAGACCCTCTATTAAATGAATCTACACACACAGTATTAGAATTATTTTTAGCAAGTTTTTTAGTGTCAAAATTTTTAATACTTTTATAAGTGAACATCTTCATATTTGAAAATAAGGTAATTATTTACAGTACTAGCAAGAACATAGAAATAAGTTGTGCATGATTTCTATGGGAAACAATCTTCTTTAGACATTAAAGAAGATCTAACTAAACAACTACCATTGGACAGCTCAGTATTTTAAAATGTCAGTTCTCCCCCATATTAACCTGTAGTTTGGATGCACTCCTAATAAAAAACCATAACATGTTTTTTCCATGGTATTTCGACAGCCAATAGTAAAATTAAAAAAATAAAACTGCAGAGTCCTGATTAGATGAGACACTTGACCAACCAATGTAACAGAATTAGAGATTCTAAAAGTGAGATTCCAAAAGAAATGAACAGCTAATAATAGCAAAAAGAATAGTGCAAAGCTGTAAGGAGATGATGACTTGTTTTAGTAATAAGATGAAATATAGAAAATGTGTTGTTTGGAAAATAAAATGCAATTGAACTCTTCCCTACCATATGTTCAATAATCAACTCCATTTGCATTTTAGACCTAAACAAAAAGTGGAATTTTTAAGTTACTGGAAAATAATATAGGGAAATTTCGTTAAGGAAATAAAATTAATTTGACCTCATTACCTCAGAAGTCACTATAAAGAGAGTGGAATGTCAAACTTAGAATGGAAAGAAGATACTTGCAGTATATAAAATGAAAGATTTGCATCCAACATAAGTTTAAGAATAATAGATAAATAAGAAACAACAAGAATTATGAGTCACTAATAAAAGGCAATTCAATAGGAAAATGGGTGAAAGAGACTTGAATGAGCTATTCCTGTGAGGAAATTGAAACACATATTACTATTAGCATATAAAAGGAACTTTACCCTTCTTAGTATTGAAGAAAGAAAAGTGTGACAATACCATGGTAGTAAAATCATGGAGCCATGGAGACTTTGACCAAAGTGGTTAAGAGTATAAATATTTGCTCTAGTACTTTGGAAGCATTTGCCAAAGTTGAAAATAAACATACTTTATGGCTCAGTGCCTCAGCTGCCAGTTATATGCCTTAGAGAAATATGTGCACATGAAGCACCTGGACTCATGTACAAAAATGTCGATTACAGTACAGTTTAACAGTGTTCTCAGACGGTAACATTTTAAGTGTAGAATGGGATAAAGTGTGGTATCCATCCAGTGAGGTCCTACACGATAGAACTCACGGAGATAGATGGAAACTGGGAAGATCCACATACAACCATGTGAATAAATCATACATAAACAATTTTGGTCCAAACCAAATGTTTAGAGAGGCATTTATGGATAGTGGAATAGTGTATGATTCAGGGAAAACTGGTAGAGCAGGGACATAATAAGAGATGGGATTCCGCATAGTGGTTAGACTTCGTCATACTGTACTTTTGGTCTTTAATGCTCTATTTTGCAGTAACATATTCAGAAACATAAAACACGTTCTAAAAGAGTTTTGAGTATAGCAAAATCATTCTTGGTGCACCCTAATGGTGTAGCAGTTAGGTCAGTTGCTTCTGAAGGAGCAAGCCACATACCCTTGGATTTGAGTCCCGGGTCCCAGGGAAAGCAACTGGTCTGGACAACTACATTTAAAAGAAATAATAAAATAAAATAAAGATGCTGCTTCCTCCTTTCTCTTCTTACCTGCCTGCTCGCCTTATCCCTGCCTGCATCTTTACTTTAGAAAAATTATTCTCAACATTCCTTATTCTCTAGGTCCCTTTTTTCATCTTTCTTTTTGCAGCAAATTCCTAAAAGTACTTTCTGTACATGTCTGTGGTTCTTCCATCCTTTGCTAAACTTTTCACGGTTTGGCTTTTATTCCTTAGCAGGCTGATGTCTGTATTGCTAAATCCGTGGGTCAGCTCTCAATTCTTAATGACTTCTGGCAACATTTCACATTGGTGCTCACTCAGTCTTTATTGAAATCCTTTTTATTTACCCTTCAACACAGCACATCATTCTTAGAGTCCTTCCTTACTGACTCTCCCTTCATTCTCTTCCCTGATTCTTCCTCTCTCCACCCTCCCAATGTGAAGTTACCTCCACCTCCAGTCCATAGACCCCTTTTTACTTCCTTTGTGATTTCATCCTGCCTATTGCTTTAAATACCCTTATTACACTGACAGCTCCCAGATTTGTAACTTTATCCTGGACCTCTCTTAAAACTCTAGACTTGTTTGTATCCTCAGATGTATCTATCACATTTCTTCCATGAGGAGAGTGTTTGGAATTTCTCTGTTCTCTCCTAGTTTTTGCCTGATGCATGTCTTCATTTGGTCCTCCTGATCTCTCTCTGTCTCTCCCTCCCTCCTCCCTCCTCTTACACACACACACACACACACACACACACACTCTCTCTCTCTCTCTCTCTCTCTCTCTCTCTCTCTCTCTCTCTCTCTCTCTCTGTCTCTGTCTCTGTCTCTCTCCTCTCCCTCTGTCTCCCTCTGTGTGTGTGTGTGTGTGTGTGTGTGTGTGTGTGTGTGTGTGTGTCCCCCGCCACACAGAGCCTGAGTTCTTTCTTCTGTTTAATGCAGCCTTTCTCAATCTGAGTTCTGGGAGAGAATTATGCTTGATAGTCTTAAAGAATCTACTGTATGTAATTAGCTTCTTTACTTGGCATCTAGGGTGGTACTTCTTTTGTTCCATCCTTGGGAGAATTAGCAACATAGTTAACTTAAAGCATTCTCTGTTCTGTGGTTCAGATGAAGAATCTCCAATGAGAAAGACTGCTAAGGAGTGAATCGCACTCCTGTTGCTCTGTAATGCGGGCTGCCACCTGCCTTGTGGTCAAGTCTAATAAAACCAATGGCTGGTTCGTTCTGCAGCCATCCTGACAGCCTTTATACGTTTGTGTGTTGATTTGTTTTGTTATCTTATGATTTTAAGGTACCTTTACATCATGATAAGTTTTTTAAAAGATGTATACAAATGAGAATCTCCAGGAATGCTGGCAATGAGGGATTTAATTTAGAACACTACTAAACTTTCTTTAGTGTTTTATCTCACTTTCCTTAGTGTCTTCATCCTCCTCTCAGAGTTTAATAAATAGTAATAGTTTTCAAATATCAGCCCTTGGTAGCCTGTAATTTATATTTCAAGGAAAATGCCCTGTCATTTTGGGGTATGTAAGAAAAGAACATCTGTTAAAATACAAAGAAAACAATTTTATCTGTGCTTCATTACATTTTCATGTATTTAGTGTTACCTTCTCGAGTATATTTACTTTTCTTGTAACTCTGTACGAGTTTCATATTAAGTGTATTTAGTAATTACTGCATGGGAAAATAAACATTCACGTTTTCTGTAATAATTGTTTTCATTCATAAATATTTTAATGTTATCCAGGGTATCAAGTATTGGCTCCAACCGCCTATTATGATCAGACTGGTGCCTTAGTGGTTGGCCCTGGAGCAAGAACTGGCCTTGGAGCTCCAGTTCGACTGATGGCTCCAACACCTGTTTTAATTAGTTCAGCAGCAGCACAGGCTGGTAAGTATAAGAACTAAAGTTTTCAGGGACAGTATTTTCTGACATTTGCAGTATTTTAAAAATGAAGAATAATTTCTGGGTAGTCTTAAAAACTATCTGAAATGTGTTTTTACAGCAGCAGCAGCAGCAGCAGCTGGAGGAACTACAAATAGTCTTACAGGCAGCACAAATGGGCTGTTTCGGCCAATTGGCCCTCAGCCCCCGCAGCAGCAGCAGCAGCCACCAAGCACTAATCTGCAGTCAAATTCATTTTATGGGAGCTCTTCTTTGAGTAATAGCTCCCAGAGCAGTTCTCTGTTTTCTCACGGACCTGGCCAGCCTGGAAGCACATCTCTTGGCTTTGGAAGCAGTAGCTCTTTGGGTGCTGCTATAGGCTCAGCCCTCAGTGGATTTGGTTCTTCAGGTAAGCTGCTTTTTTAAGATGAGCGTGCTCTGTTCGATTGACATGAGGTGGCATGCGTTTTTACCACTAAGTAGTAATGGAGTGCAGTGTAGGAGGGATGGTAATAAAATAATGCTTTATCGGTTAAATATTGGTTGAGTTTTGTAGAAAAAAAGCTACAAATGTTCTGCAAACATTTATGAATGTCGAACTCATTTCAGGCAGCCCATTCTTTATTCAAAGATAATGCACTTTGCCCTGGCTTTAAGATTGGATTACTGTAATTTTTGTTTTAGTTAGGTTTGTTTGGCACAATATATTTATGCTAATTACTAGCTTTTCTTTATTCCCTCCTTAATAATTCTTGACATCTTAAATTTCTGGTGTTTTAAAATAATTATTAGCATACAGGCACTCCCCCCGTCATGACTCAGGCAACTTAAGGCACAGGCTAAAATAGCAGTTATCTGTGTGTTTGTCAGATGGTTACTCATGATATGCCAGCGGTTCAGTATCATTTTCTTTATTTGCTGTAACACATGGTGAAAATAAAAACTGACACGGTCTAAATAGAAGCCCTAAGAAGCTATACCAGTATACTTGTCTTTATTTTAAATTAAATAATTTATCCTTAGCACTAAAAATTCATTTAAAAAGATGTTTTTTCGCATACCCTTATCTTATAAATAATACTGAAGAAATCCAACTTTTAAATAGCTTTACAAAATAATTTCCCTCCACCCTGTGTCACTGGGGAAGATCTGAGAGAGGTCAGAAGAGGCCCGTTTTTCCTCCCTGTTGGCACACCATGTATTGTCACTCTGAGTGTTTGGAGAATGTGCAGGAAACAGTTGCTTAACCCTGCTTCTGTTGACACCGTTGGCAGCTTTCCCTTCATGAGGAGCAGGACTGTTTATCTGGACTTAAGAGATTTTTATATTTTTGTAACATTTTAGAATCTTTAATATCTGCTTCTCATCTGTTTTCCCACCATATCGTCTTTTTTCTTTTTCTTTTTTTTTTTCTGGTGTGGAAATGACAAAACTAGCATTTGCCAGCAGTCAATCTTAACTAATGCTTGTCTGAACTTCCAGTATTCGTATTTTAAGAGGCATGGTCTACAACAGCTATAAACTTTCAGATGCATGATGCTTTTTTGTTACAATAAAAATAGGGAATATCAAATGGGTTCTAGGAGAAAATTTAGTGAACTTGGAAACTATTCAGTCTTTTAATTTTCCTACTTGAGTTAATTCATTCCTTTTGGTGTTCACTCATTTTATTTCGAGCCAAAGTACTCCCGTAGAGCTCATTCTTTGTTTCTAACACAGTTGACAGGCATTTTCCTCAGGTAATCTTAAATATGCTGAAGAAAACATAATGAACATATAACTTAAAAACAAAACAATAAAACCTTGTGGAAATAACTAGTCTGTCAACTATAGATTGATTTCACTCTTCAGCTCTAGATTATAGACCCCAAATATTCAGAAAAGGTAGAGAAGAGCTTTGTAAACCTTGTGTTCCCTTTTCTGATAAAATAAGTCACTGATGGATTGGTAGAGATTTCTAGCCAATTTTTCCAAATTCCTGTTTGTCTCATTAGGACCTTCCCCACCCCCAACTTTAAAGACTGATAGGCAGTTCCCTACAAATATCCCCTGTGGATGTCTCTTTCCCCAAAACTGATCCTCATGTCTCCCTCGTAAGTACTGCTTACTCAATTCTGATTACCAGACAGGGGTACCTCTATTTCACCTTGCTTCAGGGAGCACTAGTGATTGCCACCCCTGAATGCCAGCAAATAGTCATATCACTCTTCTCCCTCTCTTGGACATTTATGAGAGAGTTCATTGAAGTGTTACCCATACAGACGCTTAAATCTACCCAGTGAAGTTTAACATCGTGCAATTCCTGCATAAAATCTAAAATACATTATTATTATGTTCATATGTGTGTATGTATATATGCATATTTACACACATACGTAGAGTAACATACACTGTTACTCTCACCTACATGATGAGATTATGAATGCTCAACAGCGTTAAATTCCCCAGTTTATAATACCTTTGATGAGGACAGCTTAACTATTATAAAAGAATAATTAAACCATCCCTTCTATTACCCATTATTTAGAAGGCACTATTACAATTGGAAGTTTGTAATTAAACAAGTTATATACATTTGATAATAGTGACTCCATTGTCGATCTATTCACTTAAGTATTTTAAAATAATTTATTTCAGACTTACTGTTGCAGATAGATAATACAATAAAAAACATGAGCCAATTTGTTGATGTTTAAAGTAAAACTGTTCTGAATTTTTAAATGTTTGACTTGGCTTTTCCTTTTTGGAGTAAAATACTATTTCATGTGTCAAAACCGTGGGATTTTTTTTTGGTTATTTGCCAGGGGGCTGATAGAGCTGCTGCTCATTAGAAAACTGTTGTCTTTTTTTTTCTTGTCTGTTAAACTGTGTTCTGAAATAAATAGGAATTTTAAATGTAACGATGTTAGAAAAATCACTTTGACAGTGTCCTTTTAAATTAGCATAGTTAATATAGCATATACTGACAATTTTGCCAAAAGAAATTCAAGAGTTTATTACATTGGTATTCATATTTTTTGACTATTAAAATGCATATAACTACCAAGTATTTCCCTATTATATCTTAAAATATGCTTTGTTTAATTTTTTCTTTAATCTGTACCCTATATAATCTAGTTATAATTGACTTGAAATTAGAAAACTAATATCAAATAGAAACTTCAAAATTCTCTTGAAAAGAATTGCCATATTGGTCCGAATATAGAGCTTGTTCTTTAAAAAACTGACAGATTAAAAGGTATAATGTGGAAATTTCCTTAGATGTAAAAGGCATTCAGTTAAAAGAGGTCAGTGCTCAAAAATGAGGAAGAAACATACTTGGAAATATGAGCTCTGATTATGAAGTTTTGGACAGCCCTTTAAAAGTTTACTATCTGGATACATGTTGATTAATAGCCAAATCTTAGGGTGCTCGTCTGAGCATGCTACATGGTAATATGATTTTTTTTTAATGATTTTTTTGTGGAGGATACAAAAGGAAAAAAGAACTAGAAGGCTAATAGTTGTATTTGGGAGTGAGCAAAAAGAATTCAGTGTGTACTACAATAAAGGATGTGTGATAGAAGGTAAATTATTATTTAAGCGAGAAGAAATCCATCAGTCCTCACTCGCGTAAGGGGTTCATAAGGTTAGTAAGAGAACCTTAGGAGTGGAAGATCCTGAGGGGTAAGTGGAAGCAAGTGTTTGGCGTGATAACAGTAATGAGAACTGTTAATTTTCTAAAAGTTTGTTGTTTTTTTAATCTGTTTAGTAATTTGGTTATTGAAGAGTAGGGAGAACATGTAGTGTGAAAAGTGCTGCGGTAGCAACTGCTGTCAGTGCCCACGGGACACGAATATTCGGGCCAATATGGGTTTTGGTTTGAACACGAAACAAGCCAAATCAAATGTGATGGTTGAGGGAAATGTATTACTGTTCTGTTTATCAGTATAATCTTTACTAGGCACTGAGTTAAGGTCTCAAAGACCTGGTTTCAGAGACTGGGATATTACCAAAATGTAACCTTACTGGAATTTAATCTCTAGCTTATCCTAAAGCAGACAACTTTTGCAGCTCTAGGGTTTATAAATCATACCAGGGTATTAAAGCACAGTCATCATGTGTGTCAGTGGTAAATATGTGTGATATAATGGACATATGACTGCTCTGTTAAGTATTTGGTTACTTTATTGGGGTGCATTTATACCCTTCTATGATTAATAAGTTAGTATATGTAGTTATCACAGTAATTATCTTCTCCCTAGTGTTTCTAAAAGTCATTGTTGTGATCACTTCTGTTATTTCCCAGCAAGAGTTGGGGAGGTTTTATTCAGTTAACACTGTATGTAATTAGGGTTTTTTTTATTTCTTCTTCAGTTGGCAGTTCTGCAAGTAGTAGTGCCACAAGGAGAGAGTCTCTATCTACTAGCTCTGACTTGTACAAAAGATCTAGTAGCAGCCTAGCACCCATAGGGCAACCATTTTACAATAGTCTGGGATTTTCCTCCTCTCCAAGTCCAATAGGCATGCCTCTGCCAAGCCCAACTCCAGGACATTCACTTACGCCACCGCCATCACTTTCATCACATGGATCCTCATCCAGTTTGCATTTAGGTAAAAAAAAAAACCAAAACCCTTTTTATTTGTATGTATACATGTAAGTGTGTTTGTGTGTGTATGTGTTTATAATATGTGTACAGTATTTAATGTTGGATAAAACATGCCAAATTGCTTTTGCTTTTAGATACTAGCCTTTTGAAAAAGTTCTACTTCATGAAAATTCAAAGTGAGGGTCTAATGTACAGTAAGGTAAAGACCCCTGTTGTATCTTATGTTCCTTTTATTAAATACAGTGGTGTGTTTTTTCTTGTCTGTGCTTTTGATTTGTGTGTGTTTTAGATCATCTGAAAAGTCGATTATACATGAGAGTGAAAGAAATTTCACTATCACAAGTTTTTGCACACCATAAGAAAAACATTAGTCACATACTTATCGAACTTAAATAAATTAGTAGAATGATTTTTGGTTTGGCCTTTGACTACTCGCCCATTTTACCAAAGGGAGTACCAAAGCGGGTATATACCAGGGCATACAAATGCAGTATGTTCGTGAGTTAGGGAATCTTTGGGGTTTTGTCTGCATACTTCTGAATGTGGTGTTAGTGTAAGAAACAAATGTTTTAGGCTTGTCGTACCCTTGAAGTTGGAGCGTTAGTACTTTTATTTCTATTTCTATATATTAAAATCGTTCCCACCCCCAGACTTACTGGATTGATAGTTACCTTTTTTCCTTTCTAGGAAGAGTTTATCTATATAGTTAACAGTATTTTTTTTGAAGAGTTTTTGAATATCAGTGTGTATGAATCTCTACTTCTTCAAAGAAAGTATTTTATAAAAATTAGATTTTGATTTTTTGTAATCCTTGTTAACTAAAACAAGGGATTCTATTGCTAAATTTTTTGTGCTTGCAAAGATTTAGGTCTTTTAAAAAGTAATATTGCTATTGTAACTAGATATACTTACTATAAATTAGTGATTGTGTGATTGCCTCAGTCATAATAACTCTTTTTCCCTAAAGCTCATTAATAGAGAAAGTGTCTATATAACAAAGGTATCTTTTGCAGTGATCATCGTTTAGATTTATGTCATTGCAAAATGGGCCTAAATTTCCTTTTTTAATGACTAGTCATCTTCCCCACATTCTAGACCTTTGCTCTTACAGGGATATTGAATTTATGCTACCAATTCATTTATTCCAGTGGAGTCCTAACTACTTTGCAACTTTATAAATGTATCCATTTTTAACCTAATACCTTCCTTCATTTATCATCTTTTCTTACTCACAGGCACTACTCAATTTCTAACTTATTTCTATTCAGACTCTTTCCTTATTGCCCCCATATAAGACATGCCTTTGAAACTTCGAAATGGACACAAAAAATTGAAACATAACAAACCTAAGAATATACTTTTCATAGTAGTTTTGTGTTTCATTTGTTAAGATTACATTTGTCATGTCCTGTCATTTTTTTCATAGGTAAGTTTCAGATCAGATTCCTGTCAATTGTTCCTGCTTCTGTTTGTGCTTTAGAGCTGGTATAAATGTCATTAGTTTATCTATGTAGCTTGCCTAGAAATTAGATTATAAGACACTGTTTAGATGTCTATAATTAAACAGCAGTCTAGATCTGTTTCTTTGAACTTTATGATAAATGAGCTTAGGAAAAGAATTCTAGTCAATTTTGGGAAGTAGTTATCACTGGAGATGGCAGTTTAACATTATAGCCTGATGACTGTACCCAGAGTAAACTCCCTCGTTCATCTTCAGCTTGAAATCATCTGGTGTTTTAACATACCTCTGATTGGAATTATCTACAGGTTCTTTTCTCATGATTTCCCTTAGCTCTAGTTGTAGTTTTGACTTGAAATGTTCATAACAAGGAGTAGACCCTTTGCAGGTTGAAAGTAATGCAGTAGATTTTGTAAATTTGCTCTTTGCATGTTGTTCATGGAAATAATCTACCCTGTGCTTTCTTGTGATTGAATCATGGCACAAGACTTAACATGTTTCTGGTCTAAACGTTTTCAATTGTATATCCTTGAAGCGAATTTCTTCTTTAATCAAGTTATCAAGACTACTGATACATAAAATAGCTATGGAAGTTAATTTGCATATCCATTTTTGAAGTATTCTTATTCAGATCACATATTAAGAATGTCCATGTTGGCGTGCCCTGGTGGCTCAGGTGCTAAGCTTTGGGACTGGAGGGGACATGGACCAGGTAAAGTCCCAGGAACCAGGGGTGGGTGTGGGTAGGGAAGAACAACTAAAATAAACAAAAATACTTCTTCTCTTCGTTTCTTAAAAATGTTTCTTCATTTCCACCTTCCTCTTTTAAAGAATGTGAAAGTTGAGCAGTCTACACAGAGCATCTGTGACTGCTCCAGGTTTGAATCCTCATATTAATTAATAAACACATTAGATTTCTAAAGAATGTAATGTCATGAGATAAAGTTTTATTAGAATATTAGATTATTTTGTGTGATTTTAGTGCATGTAATTATAGTTACAGGTAGGTCTTGTTCTGCATTCTCAAGTTAGACGATGAATTTTTTTTTTTTTTTTTTTAGTGACAGCTCTCCATTTGCTGCTAGAGCTCGTTCGATTCACAGTAAAGGCCTGAGAACAAAATTGTGTACTTTGGCTTTTTAAAGAATGTTTAAAAAAAATTGGCATTTGATCAACATTTTAGCAGAATGGCTAGTTGTCATTGTTTGAGTGAAGAACAAATATTTCTGTTTTGGTAGAATCTTGATTGTTCACTTTTTATAATCTAAAATACCTTTGTTCGGTGCACTCTGGTCGACTAGTGCTTAGGTTTACTGCCTCTGGCTGAGTGCAGCCCACATGCATCCCAGTAACCCAAGTTTGTGTCCTGGAGCCAGTGGGGGAGCAACCAAAGCAGCAACTAAATAAAAATAAATGTGTCTCTTCCTCCTTTGTCTTCCTGCCTGCACCTTTTAAATAAATAAATAAAATGTGTTCATTGAAACTGACAACCTTGTTTGTTTTTAATTTTCTTTTAAGGAAAGATGCAGGCAGACCGGAAGAGAGGGGAGGAAGAAGCACTTTTTTTTTAAAGTCGTTCACACTGCTTGTTTACCCCCGGACCCTGTGCTGGAACCAGTTATATGGCCTTCCTTTTCAGGCAATTGACCTAACCGCTACTCCACCAGGGTGCGCTGTTGATGTTGATTTTTAAAATAGAGATTAAAGTCAAAAACAAAAAAAAAATATTCTTCTATCTTTAGTATGAAATTTCTAAGAGGGATTCCTTTTGTAAAAACTGTAATTATACCTTTAAAAAAATTCTCACAGCTCTAAATTCTGTGATTGACTTAAATGTCCATTTACAGTTTGAATTGGGGTCCAGAAAATACCTATCCTGTGGCATGTATTTGATATGTCTTTTAATATATAACGTGTATTATATATGTCACCATTTCCCCTTCTCTTCTCGTTTGCATTTATTTGTTAAACCTTGTCCTGTTGGAATTTCAGTTTTGCTGATTGCCTCTCTATGGTGGTATTTAACATGTTCCTCTGACCTCTGAATTGCCTGTAAAATGGAATTAAAGCTACAGGATTGGTCTGATTATTTGTGGTTTGTTTTCCTAATCTTGGCAAGACATAGTCATGCAGTCTTCCTTTTGCACCATCTCAGAGACGCATGTCTAGTTGTCTCCCCTGTGAAATTGTCAGCCCGATCCACAAAATGGCTTAGGAGTCATTGCCTAAATATTTTCACAGAGATTGCAGAATTTTGATACTCTAAATCTGTCATTCCTTCTTCAATTATTAGCTGAATCTTTTCTATACAGAACTTTTCCTCATCGATTGAGAGGTTATCCCTGAGATCTAATTAGATAGGAGTCAGGGTGATTGATAACATTTTCCAACTTTGAAAAAAGTCGATGCCCTGGCAACTTGTAAAGGTGACTCCTGGTGTTTTCTTGTTTGTTTATCATTACTACCTGTAAATCGATGGCTTTTAGCATAGTTTAATATGTTTTAATCCTGTACAGCCTGAGAGACATCATTTTATGCCTCTTTTTGATCCAAAAATTTCACCATCTCTGGCCACTAGCACCCCTTAGGATTGGCCTCCTTGTTGAGTAAAGCTTCTTTAAAGCAGCACTTAAATTACATAGAGATTCAGAGAAACAAGTGGAAAAAGAACAAGTGTTTTAAGATTAATAGTTTTTAACTTGAAATGCAAGAGCTACATCAAATTCTAGACTTCAGGCTCAGCATTGAGTTTTAAATGAGTTATGTTCTCATGCTTTATTGATCTACAGAGATGTAGGGGAAAATCTTCCTGAAGTTATTTCATTAATCATTCTCTCTGATAGCAATTATCAACTTATTTTGAGATACTTGACTCCCTGTGAAAGAACATTGACTGTTTCCAGTATCATTTTATTCTGTCTGGGGCTGCCTAGCTGCTTCTCTCCTTCCTTATTTCCTTTTTCTTCTTTTAATAAACATTTAAAATGTTAAGGGTTTCTGATTTAATCTTTATACTCAAAATAATTAGACTGGTACAGAACTTCTTGAGCATAAAACAACATTCTGCCTTTTTCGTGTAACTGAGCTTTACAAATAGTTTCTTCCCTTGTACCTCTTCATTTTTGAACTGCCTTATAATAAAAGAGGTTCCTAAAACATGTGATGCCAGCTTTGAAAAGGTGACTGTCAGTTTTGAATATTTAATATATGGTTCTCAGTAATCAAAATGAAATTTTTAAGAAATAAAGTAAGTATGACTAAACGTTATTAAACTATGTGTAATTTTTCTGAGATTCAAAGATAGTTTTTAAAGCAGAAAATAAATTATTCTAAAGCTTTCATTGAAAGTACTCAACCCTTTAGTCATGAAATTTCCCTATATGTCAGCATTTGTTAATTTTCTAAAACACCTTTTCATTCTTTGATTCATCCTATTTGTTGATGTAGACTGGCCTGAGTGATTGCGCATTAGAGATGAGAAAATTATAGGTCATGTGAGCCCAAGAGATTTGCCCAAACCAGTAAATGATAGAACTGAGGCTGAATACAGTTCTGGCTCCTGGTCGCTGTCTGCTATTTCCGTTCTGCTCTCTACAGTGAACCGACAGTTTACAAAGTGTGTGAGAAACAGTATTCTGATCAGCCTCTCAGAAACTGCCTTGCAGTGGTGCAGATTATATGTTTTCAAGTTGTGTGTAAGATTACTGGACTTCTAGATCCTTTTCTTGATCTGCGTATTCTTGAAAAAAAGAATACCTTTTATAGAAAAGCTCTTGTTTAAACACTACTGATTCTAAGGGAGCTTATCTCCTCTCACAGTTCATGGGTTCTCGTGGTGATGTAAGTTAAAGCACTGCTTCAGCCTTATGATTTTGTGTAAAAGCCATTTATTTATTGATGAATATGACTACGTTGTGAATAGATTCTGAAATTACTTGTGTAGAGGAACTTCCTGTTTTTTTTCTTAAGCTTTGTTTCTGTATACATATATGTTGATCTCCATTCTGATTCTGGATCTTGATTAATTTTTGCCCTTGTATTTTATTCCTTATCCTTTAAAAAATATCTGTGACTTTGTGGTTCTCATGACTGAGAATGTTTTCACCACTTAATTCACGTAAGATAATCATAAATTTAGGACTAGAAAATACTGATGATTCAGTGATTCGGCATTGGAATAATTTAGAATGTTTCTTTAAAATATCATGTTTGAGAAGGTAAACAGTTTGGAAATGTTTTTTAATTGTCACAATGATTGTGAAAATTCTGTTGTCATTAGATACCCAGCAGTTAGGTGCTAAATTTTTCACAACCAAAAAAAGAATGCCACTGAAATTTCTGATCACTTCCACGTGGAAGAGAGAGACACTGTGGGAAGAAATAATTCATAATTTACATAGGACTTTACTCCAATTCCCATTTCTTCTAAACTCATAGTGTCTAGATTCCTTGTGTTCATGCAAACCTTTGCCATACCATCTGTCATCTCTTTCACGCATTTTTTACCTTCTTCTCTTTCACTATTTGAACTCTGCTTGCCAGGACAAACTTTAAATTTTTGAAAAAAGTTAGAGGATGAGAGGCAGAAAATAGAAGTCTGATCTCTTCTCATGTTTTTAAATGCTTTTTACCCCACTTAATACATATTTTGCAAATTGGAATTTTTTTCACTTCAGCAGACTATGATTCCAGGTTATTTCATTGTTTTCCTTTTTATTCATTTGCCCTGCCTTTATCTCACCTCCACATTTCAACTTCTTATTCAACTATTTTTGTAGATTTTCCTTCTTATTGCGATAGCAAGTCTTTCATGTGCTTTCAAGTTGTTTAATTTACCAAGTCTCCTGAAATTTACGTCATTGGACTGTTTACAGTATACACCGAAAACACATAGGATTGAAAAATAACTCTTAAAATAAAGCCAAGTGTGCTTCATGAGTTTGGTAGCTTTATCCAAATACTTTTTTAAAATGAAAAGTACCATGTGTCTCTTGAGATGACATTAAAGTTTTGCTTGTATCGTGTATATTGAATATTTTCTTGTGAATTACCTGGAAATTGAGCGGCAAAAGGGCAAGATCTTTACACTATAAACTATAAAACACTGAAAAATTAAAGAAGAAGAAGAAACAAAATCCTATTATGTTTGTGGGTTGAAAGACTTGCTAATTCTTCTCATTGGTGATAGCAATCTCAATAAGAATTTTTCAGGCTTAAAAAAATTTGGCATGCAAATTTTAAGACTGTAAATGAAAAAACAGCCAAAAATAGTCAAGCTAATCTTCAAGAATAAAGTTAGAAGCATGCTCTAGTGGCGCTGGAGTAGTCCACATAAAGTTCAAGGAGCTGCGTTTACAACCTGGGGCCCCAGAAGGGTGGGGAGGGGAGACCCAAAATGAACAATTAAATTAAATAACTGTTTCTTTTTTCTTTGTCTGCCTTGCCTGTCTGCCTGCTTGCCTTCATTCCTGCAGGCTTAAAGAACATCATTAATAACTTTGCCAGACAATATTAAAACTTATGATGACAAAAAAATGGCATGAGGATGTAGACCAGCGAATAGAACAGAGGGTCTAGAAATCAACTCTTCGAGTTACCTGCTTTGTAGTCAAGGTGCCACCCCAAGTATGTATGAGAAGGGTGGTCTTTCCAGTAGATTGAACATTCATTTTAGAATTTTTGTATTGAATCAAAATTTTTGACTCATTCAGTCAGTGTTGAATAGCAAGCCACATGCCAGACTCTCACCTTGACTAGAGATACAGTGTTATGGGGAAAAAAAAAAACCCACCATTCTTACCCACTAAATTTATGACTTTTTTGGTGACTGTAGACAAATGAGCAGTTACAATGTGATTGTATTGATGTTGCCTTATTACAGTTTATTTAATTTTTATAAATCAGTGATTCCATAGAATTACCTTTTTTTAATTTTTCCTTCATCATCCCTGTGCAGGCAGGAATGAAGAGAATACAGACAGGAAGAGAGCAGGAAAGCACCCCCATTTATTCTACTTAATTGTTCATCTTGATTGTTCCTCCAAGACCTAGAGCCTTGAACTGGGTACCTTGGCATGTATGTGGATTGTGCCGAACCTCTGCTCTACCAGGGCACACCAGAATTACCATTTCTTATTAATGTTTTGTGCCATATTTACCACAGACTGGCTTATATTCTATACTTTATTTTAAAAAAACACATGTATTTTGGGTTCATTTTTCCTCTAGATTAGAAAGCTCAGACCCTTTCCATAACTTCAAAGGAATATTCATGTCTCAATAGATGTTTGGATAATTGAACTTGTTTAGTGATTTGTATGTTTTTGAGATGAACCTTATTTGACACCTGCTTCTTTCTTGCTTTAAGCTTTTTATATCCCACATAGATTTCTACATTAAAATGTTATTTGGCTGTTTGATATTAGAATGTGTGTTCTCTGGTCAGCGTGTTAGTGTAATACTCCTCAGAGTACTGCACTTTGAATATTTTTTATGACAGCTGGGAAGTCATGGCTAGTTTTGCATGCCTGTTTTGTTTTTGGTTTGGGTTTCTTGTTTTGGGGTGGGTTTTTTGTTGTTGTTAGATTTTTCTGGATTTTAGGTTTTTCTGGATTAAATGCATTTTTTATAGTACCTTCCCTGTTCATCTCTCTTCCCACCTGTCCTATCTTCATCAAGAGAAAATAAATGTGCCCAGGATCAAAATTATTCATAACTTACAAAGCAGACCTTAAGATTACATAAATCCTTCTTAGTAATCATAATTTAAGAGAAAAATCCCAAATTTTTATTCTCCCCAATCAGGAAAGTCATTTGGCTATGAAATTTCAGCCAGAGTATTCAGAACAGAATAAAGGTCATGCCCTGGTTGTCTTGTCAGTCTAGTGCACCATGGGAGCAGTCCCACGTAGCATCGCAGGGTCCTGTGGTCAAGACCAGAGGGCCAGGAGGAACAGCCAGTGTGAACAACTAACAATGAAGTGCCTCTTCCTGCTGTCTGCCTACTTGTCTTCATTGCTACTTGCACCTTCCCTTTAAATAAAAGGGAAATGAAGATCAAAAAAAAGCAAAACCATGTTTCATTACTATCACCAGTGGTAGTACCAAAGAAAGGAATTCATGTCAAATCTGAACGAATGGTTTGAAATATCCAGGGAAGTTCTTTGCCCACCTGATCGAATTTGGCAGCCAGTAGAGTGCACCCTGCTACTTACTGCTCTTTTATTTGCAGGGCGGGTGGGGCATGAAAGTGTCTTCATATTCAGCAACCACAAGTTAGTTTGGAGCCGTATGAAAACTAGCCTTTTTTGATGGCATAAAAATTGGTAAACTAACTTAGTGATAGAGATGATACACTAGTCTGAAGATTATATGGTTCATATAATAAGATACTTGTTGAAATGCTCTTTAATGAATGAGGCAAGATTATTAAATATCTTCTGTTACGATCATCTCCCTCTTTCATCTTTTTAGAAAGTTTAAGAGCTGATGCCAGAAGTTAAGATTATTATTTAATTGCTTTTAGGGAATAAATTAAAATCAGAAATGGAAACAACAGATTTTTCTTGTGGTTTGTAGTTGCATCCAATGTTCAGTTTTTGGTTGTTTTTGTTTTGTTTTAATTTAAGATAGCACACAGCATGTTTATGTTTTTTCCTGTTTATTTTAGACTACTAAGATAATGTGGAAGAATTTTAACTACAATCACTTTGGTTTTTAAGCTCATTGAAACCTTAGTCTTTCCCTGTGAATTTTGTCGTGTGTTTAAATAGTTAATAACATTAGAAAGAAATTTGTTTTCCATGAATAACAGTATATATTAAGTGAATTAAGTGATTCTTCAGACACAATAGTTTAAAAAGATAAAACTATCAGCTGTGCATCTTTGAATAAGGTGTTTAGATTTTCTAAGCATATAGTGTCACAAATAAAATAGATCATACCTTTGTTTCACAGGGTTGTGAAGGATTGATAGTTTCTTAGAACTGCTGTAACAAATTGTATAATGACTTGGCTTAACCAAGCTTATTGTTTTTTAGTTCTGAAGGCAACTCAAGGTTTCAGCAAGGCTAATCTCTCATTGATGTCTACAAGGGACAATCCTTACTTGCTTCTTTCTAGCTTTTGGTGTTTGCTGGCAGTTCTTGGCTGTCTAATCTCTGCCTCCATCATTAATTAGGTGGCATTCTCTGTGTGCATCTGTCCTGATTTCCTTCCTCTTGAAAGAGTATCATTTCTTGGGTGAGACCCCACCCTAATCCAGTATGTCTTCATTTTATCTGCAAAGACCCTATTTCCAAAGAAGGCCACATTCACAGATAACAGGTGTTAGAATCTGAACATGTTTCTTTAGCGGGACACAGTTGAACTCAATATATATAATCTGCCCTCTCCTTTTCCCACATTTATATTTTGGCCATATACAATATGCATTGACCTTATCCCAGCATCCCCAACCTCTTCTAGCATAATTCAAAAGTAAATTACTACCTGAATATCACCAGCTCCAAGTCTAAATCTCATCTAAACCAGATGAAGCGATATGATCCTTCTTGGGGCAAAATTCATCTGTGGGTATATGAAATCTAGAAAACTTATTTTTTGTTTCCTAAATGCAATAGTGGAACAGTAATAGGATAGGCATTTCATTCCACAAAAAAGAAATCTAAAGAAATAAAGGGCTTTCCAGAGTCTTCGGTCTAATACCCAACAGCACAAATTCCATTAAATTTCAAGGCCCGAGAAGAGTCATCTGTGACTAAAAGGAGACAGCAGCCCCACCTCTGACCTCTGCATCTGTTGACTGTGCCCTTCATTTTGTCCTCTGTCCTTTCAGTCCAGGCTAGCATAATTTCTGCTGACATAAAGGGGATGAGTAGCCACACTCCTTGATTGTTTCCTCAGTGCTCTATCCAAATAATCAAATGGTGTTTTTCTTTTGCCTAACATTTCTTTCTTCAAATTCTCTTTCCTCTTATTTTACCATAAACAATGAAGAAGAACCTGGCCACACCTTGAACATTTTTCTTGGAAGCCTCCCCAGCTAAGAATCCAAGTTCATGTTCTGCTTTTCACTTAAGGATTGTCTTTGCTTCATTTTCCAGTACATTTTCTCTGGTGCTTCCTGGGTCCAGATGCTAAGCCATTGGTTAGGACATGAACCATGTAAAAGCCTAAAGACCTGTGGGGAACACCTAGAATACATAAGTAGAAAGATTTCTTCCTACTCTTCCTTCCTTAAAACATGTCTCCCAGGAGCACCCTATGGCTCAGGCAACTGAGATGCCAACCTGTGAACCATGTAAAAGACCAAGGACTCGGGTTTGCTAGCTAGTCCATGGGTGAAAAACCAAAGTAAAGAAAGATGTTTTTTTCCTTCTCTTCCTTCCTTCCAAATGCATCTTCCTCTTCCTCCTCCTCTTTGAGAGCGAGAGAGAGAACACACAGCTAAAAAATTTTTTCATTTCCTCCTGAGACCTCACTTGGCGCATCTTTAGCATTCATTTTCTACCAGCATTGCTCATGATGGCATACCATATTCTCTAAGACGGTAGAAGTTCGGTCATGCTCTCAACGTCTATCCTAGCCTTCACCAGAATCACTTAATATCCCTATTTCTACCAAATATTTCTTTGGGGCAATCTTGACTTTTCCTGTTATGCATCTCAAAATTGTTCCACTCTCTACCCATTACCTAATTCCAGAGCCACACCCACACGTTTCAAGGATTTGTTTCCGTAGTATCTCTCTCAGTATCAAAATTACTCATATCCTGGGGCTGTGGGGATCACACAGAGTGGCCTAAAAGGAGACTGTTCAGCGGCAGAGGGGAATTCAGCACTGTACAGCATTTTACACAGAGCCCAGCACAGAATGCGCATTGCATGGTAGCCACCTTATTTAAAGAGGTGCTGTGTAAGGGGGGATAGCGTAGTCAGTTTCATGTGCGGATGACTTACTAGGTTAAGCTCACAGAGAATTATCTTTTTGTTTCTCAAGAAATAAGTGCCATGGACCCTTAGGGTCAAGCATATATAGTATTAATTTGTGAATGTTGTTATTAAATGGACTTTCTAAAGTAAGCAAAGATTGGTTATGAGGAACAGAAAACCAACTTAAAATGAGATGTCAGAATTTAGGACAACTGTTTGACCTTTAAAAAAGTACAATCTTTAATATTAAAAAATGTGTAACTAATAGCCTAGTGATTTATATGCATATTGAGAAGCACTGCTCTGAAGCCTTTTTTTTTCCCCCTCACTAAAATCAAACAACTTGCAGATAAGTGTACTAAGTGTCTGTGGCTGTTAAGAGTCTAGTCTGAATCTTCCATATACTTCTTTTGAGAGCTGCCCAGAGGGGAACTGAACTGAAAGTGCCAAGTGGACTTGTTCTGGGTTAGAAGTAGCTGAAGTTACTGCTGTTAAAAAAAAACTCCTCATTTTAGACTTTTTCTGACTCTACTCAGTCTCATCTTCCATTATAATTAAACATTTCTTGAGCTCCAGAGCTTTGTCTTCTGAAGTGGACTCTGCCCAGAAGCCTGTAGCAGTTTACATTTGTATTTGGAATTAGAAGCTGACAAACTGCTGTGAAATGAAACCTTAGATCATCTGGGTCTTCGGTCCACTAGCCCTTGCCCCAACTCTGCCAGCAGAGTGGCCTTCAGCTTGCTTTCTTTTTTAAATTTTATCCACTGAGGGTAGTAGGTCTTGTGTCAGACTCAGGAATCTGTGTGTGTGTGTGTGTCTATATATATATATGTATGTATATATATATATGTATATCATATATATATATATATATATTTTTTTTTTTTTTTTAGGAATACAAAGGTTGAGGAGCTGCCATTACAAACCCCAGGGAGGCAGAAAGTAGTGGAAAGTCAGTCTTATTTTGTGGTTTTAGTTAAATGGTTTTTCCTACTTGTGTTCTTCCCGGTATTTTTTAAACTTTTTGATTTCTAATATTTAATAGGGAAGAATTCTAACACAATAGACTTCTCAAGAAAATTAATGAAAACTTCTGTTAGTATAATTGTGAGATATTTCCCTTCATGGTGCACCTTGTAGCTCAGGCAGGTGAAAAACCAAAATGAACAACTAGTAAAGATGTTTCTTAACTCCTTTCCTTCCTTTAATGCTTCTTCCTCCTCTTTGCGAAAACGGTGTTCGCCTTCTCTTGTGTCATGAATCTGAAAGACCCTTATGTAACTAGCATAGAAAGACAGCACGCTGCGGGCCTGGCTACTTAGCTAACTGCATGTTACTTCACTTTTGGCCGGACCAGAAGGACAGTGTGTGAAAGTGTGGTATAGATCTTGTCCCCTGCACCCTCACAGGCCGTGGCTGAGGAGCAGCGGAGGGTGAGAAGATGCCAGTGGTGACTCAGGAGCTTTTATACCTTGTAACAAAGTGGGTCTCTTAAACTACAGCAGCAGTGGTAGGAGTGTAAGTGGCCTGTCTGGTTTGTGTGTAACTAATTTTGAAATCATTTCAGATCTGTAGGAAAGATGTAATGCTAATCCAAAATCCAGGATACCTTTCACCCAGATTGCCCAATTTTATTTTACCACATTTGCTTTATCATTCTTTTTCTCTTTTTCCTCTTTGCAACTTCTCTCATCTCCATATTTTATTCCTGGGAGTTTTAAAATGACCATGCAGACATAGTCTCTACTCATCGCAGTATGTGTAAGTCAGGAAGTTCATGTAAATACTATCAAATTGGCCAACCTTACTCAAACAGTTCTCTCTGATTTTTTTTATAAAGATGGAGGTGGGGAAAGGAGGAGATTGGGAACGAGACTGATTTGGGATCCAGTGTCCAACTGAGGCTCACACATGACATTATTTTGTCATGGATTTTTACTCTTTTACTCTTTAACTGGTTCTCGGTGTGTTATTCAGCCGTTTTGAAGCATATAAGTCACTTGTTTTGTAGAATGTCTCTCAACCCAGAAACAGGTTTTGGATGACTTGCTTTCAATGGTTAGACACCCAAATTTTAAATGTTTACTGTATATTATAAATTGGCTTTTAAATGTTTATCTAATTTTTGGGGAAAGGAAGTTACTTCCTTGAGTAAAGTTTCCAATTTTAGTCAACTGAAGTTGCAACATTTTAAAAACTAATTTAGTCTACCATTTTAGACATTTTAAGTTGTCGCAGTGTATCTTGAGTTAAGAGCTGGTAGAATATAATCAGACTAGACATGGAGAAAATTTTGGTGGGTAGTGATAGGACTGGAAGGTACCACAAATATTAGTGTAGTCCTGGGGTAAGTATATTCACCTGGTAATACGTTTTAGTGTAGTATAGTATAGGACTATTAGTATAGTTCTGGTAGTGTATTTCCTGGGGTAAGTATGTGTTTAGAATTTAGTGTTGAAAGTCCTGTGCATTAATGATAAAGAGGTCAGACATTAGGTCTTCTGTTGGAGGTGATGATAAACAGTACAGAGACTAGCAGTAAGTAAGCGGTGGGGGCGGGCGGGGTGAGCGATCAACTAGGGTTCTCCCAGATTTGTGTGAGAAAATAGGTTTGGATTGATGACTTGAAACAAAGCTGAAGAATT
Source organism: Solenodon paradoxus (assembly GCA_004363575.1). NCBI lineage: Eukaryota > Metazoa > Chordata > Mammalia > Eulipotyphla > Solenodontidae > Solenodon > Solenodon paradoxus. Next base: position 11,100 of record RJWH01005080.1, on the reverse strand, counting down.
TAAAGTTGTGCTCTTGCAGGATGGCTGTGGTTTTATCCAGTGACCTTTGTGCACATGGGTGAGCATGATGAGTGTGCACAAAAGTTCAAGAGTTGTTCGAAACTTGAATAGGCTCGTGATCAGTTATAGATGTGAACAACTGATGGGACTATGTAAATAGAAACAATAATAGGGAATAAGAAGGTAATGAAGAAATCAAGGCAGGATTAAAGTACTGAATTCTTCCAGATTTTAGATTTTTCACATTGGGCGCTGAATAATTATGTAGAACTGCAATGAACATGAAAGTTTGATGTTAGTGATTTGGGTACTTAAAATGGCCTGTTAAATTACATAGTTGTAAAAAAGATTTTATAGAGCTGGACCTTAGACAGTTATTGTTAACATGAAAATTTGACATTCTATAGTTGTCATTCAGTGAATATGTATTGTATACTGACTGTCAAACATAGTTTTAGGCATCAAGTATCTGACACATAGGTAGGTGAAGTCATTGTCTAGCACTTCCACTGGAGCAGGGGCCGAGGATTTAAATACATAATAACGTGTGTTTTATAGAAAGTTCAGTGAAGAAAATAAAATTAGGGCAGTGGGATCTAGAGTAAAAGAAGAATGCCTCCAGCTCAGTTCACTCCAGGATTAGAATTCTTGCTGCTCCTTCTCTTTGTAACTCTTAACTGCACTGACAGTGTGTCCTTGGTGTCATCTGTACCCAGCGGCCTTGACTGTGTATGTGGCAGTGTTGCGCATGGAGGCTTGGTGTGTGGCAGCGGGAAGCTGATGGTGGGTTTCGTTTCACCTGAACTTACTCAAATGTACATTTTTATAATTTTCTATACATTTCTCTTTTTAAAAGGACACTGTCAAGTACTTTTAGACTATTATAATAAAAACAATTCTGTCTATATTTTTGTTTCTATTAGCTGCCCTTTAATGTTCTCGTTTAGAATGGGATATAAGTTAACTAGTAGCTTTTTATTCATTTCTCTCAATTTATCAGTATTAAAGCTCTAGACATAATAATGACTGTGTTACTACTTGTCACTAAAATAATAGTACTTTTATAGAGAGTGTTTAAGAAAAACAATTGAAAAATACTTTAGTGTGTAATTTGAATTTATTATCATATTTTAGGAGATTTTAACCTCACAGTTTAATCAGTGGATTAACTCTGTATTGTCTTTACATAGAAGTGTATGTGACAGTGCATTTAAAAATATATCCCCCCAAATGCAGATTTAGCTTTTGGTGTTCCAGTAACACTACAAATAAATTTCAGTCACACTGTTTCAGTGGCCTGAAATCTGACTTTGCTGTTTACAACTTGCTTGCCTATAGAATTAAAAATGTTGCTGGTGGTTCCAGTGTTCTAGTATTGATATTAGTATATCTGACATTAATTGTTATAATTATATTTTAAGCTAAATACAGGTTTGGGTGTATGAGATTAGATATTTACGTTTTAAACTAAACTGCCAAAAACACTTTTTTTCAGGTTTTCTAGTCTTTTTTACTATGTCCTATAGCCACACACATTAAGTGTGTGAGAGTTCCCCTCCGGTTTTAATTTCCTGTATAACAAATTAGAAATTATAGCTTGACTCTTCCTCTGTTGACTGAATTTTTAGTTTGGGTAACTTTTATTTGAAGAATGACTTTGTCAGAAACACTTGCTGACCACAGCTGCTTTGTTGTAGGAGGACTGACAAATGGTAGTGGTCGGTATATCTCGGCAGCACCTGGAGCAGAAGCAAAATACCGAAGTGCCTCAAGCACTTCCAGTCTTTTTAGCTCCAGCAGCCAGCTCTTCCCTCCTTCTCGGCTTCGGTATAATAGGTCTGATATTATGCCTTCTGGCCGAAGTAGATTATTGGAAGATTTCAGGAACAACCGCTTCCCAAACCTTCAACTTAGAGACTTGATTGGACATATAGTTGAGTTTTCTCAAGACCAGCATGGTTCTAGGTAGGTGATTATAATTTGTGTTACTGTCCACTGACTTTTTGTTTTGAAAATTGTTACCCTGTAAGAGCCTGAATTTTTCGTTTCATCTGCATAAAAGTTAGAAGAAGCTTTTAAAAATAAATGTTCAGATGTGCCCTGATGGCCTCGTGATTTGGTACACAGGAGCAGTCTGCATGCATCCCAGAGTCCCTGATTCATTCAAGTCCCAGGGCCAGGGGCACAACCAAGGTGAACAGAGTGCTTCTTACTCCTCTCTCTTCTTGCCTGCTTTCACCTTTCCCTTAAAAATTTAAATAAAAAAATTGCCCAATATGGGTTATATTTTGCTCTTTCATTTTAGAATAAATGATAAATATATTTTAAAGTTTTATGACTTTCTGGTTTTCCAGTGAATGCCATTTGATTGCCTGGTTTTTATTATACTGGCTGTGAATACATTTAACTTCTTTATATGTCCTTTAAAAATAACGCCCTGAATTATATTTGTGAATGTAAGTGCCCCTGATACCTAAAAAAAATTCAAATGTGCTTATGTTCCTTTACAACTTCTTATTCAATATAACTTGGCTTTAAGGTGAAGCAGTGTGGTGCTTTTGTATATTATGCATAATAGGTAAATTGTAATGCTTGAAGTACATATGAATTAATATTCTCAAATAGAGCACTGAAAGGAAAATAGTAATATAAATCTAATATTTATTAAGTTGGACGTTTTCTCTATTTATAATTTTAAGATAAACCTGAAGGTTTAAAAAATTTCTTGTAGATTACCTACAAATTTTATCTCTACAATTGAAAGCTCCTTAGTAGCAAATGAGGCACACGCTAGTGGAGCATCAGTTAGGTCACTCGCTTCTGAGGACGCAGACCACATAACCCTGGGCTCGAGCGTGAGGTCCAGGGAAGAGCAACCCGGGTGAACAGCTAAGTGCAAATCAAATCAAAGTGCTTCTTCCTCTCTTCCTGCCTTTTTTTTTAAAAAAAAAAAAAAAAAAAAAGGCACATGAAGCTGTTAGGAATTTAGTTATGTATTTCTAAGGTTCTCTTTCATGTCCTAAAACAGATATGTGGTAGCATTGTATATTATGAAAAAAATGAATGAATAACCAGTAAAATCTTTGTAATTTTTTTCATTAATTATAATGCAACTAACCTGAAGGATTAAACAGACGTCTTTATGTCCAGGTTTTTTGTCAGTCTGACTTAATCATTTTTAAAATAAGATGTTATGAAGACATGTTTCTCAAAACTATACGGACTGTCCACAGTATAAAGTGTGTTTGGTACTATTGCTGGAAATAATTTTCTTTTCTCTGTATTTATGGGTTGGAGATAGGTAACCTTTAAGTCAGATTATCAAACAGGAGTTTATTTTCAGTGTCCTGTGTGGCATCTAGCTTTTTATTTTTTAATTTAAATTTTTTCTCATAGATTTATACAGCAAAAGCTAGAGAGAGCTACTCCAGCTGAGCGACAGATGGTATTTAATGAAATTCTACAAGCAGCCTATCAATTAATGACAGATGTGTTTGGCAACTATGTTATACAGAAGTTTTTTGAGGTAAGCACATATTCACACTTACATATTGAGCCGTATGCTGCTTAATGCTTAGAAAAACTCTTGAAAGCTTGTTAATAGTAATTTATATAAAAATATATGCACTTGTGAGAAAATACTTGCAAATCATGTGTTTTTATATACAGAATATATAAAGGACTCCTAAAATTTAGCAAAAAGAAAATCCTCTTAAATGTGTAAAAGGCTTGAAGACATTTCCCTGTGAAGATTTATAAAGATTTTAAGTGACCACACATATAAAAAGAAGCTCAACATTTTTAGTCATTAGGGAAATGTAAATCAAAACCACAACCAAATTCCTCTTTATGTCTGTTAGGCTGACTATAATTCAAAAAAATGGAAAATAACATGTAGGTAGAGATGTGGAAGAATTGGAATTGAATTCCCCCTACATTATTGGTAGTAATATAAATGGTGTAGCCACTTTGAAATAGTTTGCCAGTTCCTAAAAAAACTGTAGGGTGCACCCTTATAACTTAGACAGCTGAGATTTTACGTGGGGTCCTGGGTGAAAAACCAAAAATAACTAAATAAATGCCTCTTCCTTCTCTTCCTTTCTTCTTTCTTTAAATGCTTTTTTCTCCTTTCCTTCCTTCCTCTCTTTAAAAAGAGATTTTTAAAAGATTAATTATAAAGCTGCACAGGCATATCCCTGTGACTCAGGTGGCTAAGATAGATGCTATGTGACACCCACTGACGTGGGGGGATGGGTGTTGGAGAGGTTGGGGAGACTAAATAGACCTCCCCCCAAAAAAAGAAAAAAAGATATATATATATATAACATTACTGTATAAGCCAGCAATTCCACTCTTAGGTATATACCCAAAAGAATTGAAAGTAGGAATTTAAACATACTATGCATTTCAGCATTATTCACAATAGCCAAAGGTGGGAACAGTACAAGTGTCCAACAGATGAATGGTTGAGCAAAATGTGGTATATGCATGCAATTAGAGTATTGTTCAGCTATAAAGTTATGGACAGACCCTGGTGTGGAGTAATGCTTAGGTCATTTGCCTCCAAAGTATGCAGGCCACATACCCCTGGGTTTGAGTCCTATGTCTTAGCGGGAGACAATCACTATGAACAACTAAAAAATAAAAAGCACTTCTTCCTCCTCTCCCTGCTTGCCTTCATTCCTGCCTGCACCTTTCCTTGAAAAAGAAAAGTTCGGATACAGGCTACCACATTAATGAAGCAAAGTGCAATAAGCCGGATAAACATCGAATTCCACTTACATGAAATATCAATAGTATGCAAATTCATAGAAACAAATTGGGGCTTACCAGGGACTGGGGGAAGACAAGATGAGGAGTTATTACTTAATGTGTATACTTTTTTTTTTTTTTTTTAATTTTAAGAAAGAGGAGGAAGATGCATTTTTATCTGTTTATTTTGGTCCCCTCCACGTTCCAGCTGCCTGAGCCTGGAGAGCGCACTAGCATACACAGTTCTTGTGTTTGGGGTCATGGAAAATTTGGAAACTGGTAGTGCTGATAATTGTATAAAGTGCGATTATAACTAATGCCTCTGAATCACATATGTCAAAACCTATAACCTTACTAATAATTATTTTCTCTTTTCAGTTTGGGAGTTTGGATCAAAAATTAGCCCTGGCAACCCGTATTCGTGGTCATGTTCTCCCCTTAGCCTTGCAGATGTATGGCTGCCGTGTTATTCAGAAAGCATTGGAGTCTATTTCATCTGACCAGCAGGTAATTGTAAGTTAAGACAAAATTTTTGTATTTTATTCTACGTTAAAATGTTTTTATATTACAATAATCTTGAGTGTAATATTAAATGTTTCCAGACTGTAATACTTTACAATTTTTGTTTCAAAAAATACGTTAAAAACTATAGAACAGATTTTGATCTATCCTTGATTCATTCTCTTTAACATCTTTCCATCTCGAAATCTGAGTAAAGATATTAATGACTGTCTGTGATGTGGCCAGCAGAGTGTTCTGTGATAAGCATTTTTATTCCCACTTGCTTGATTTTCTGTGGTATTGGGAATACATTTTATTAGTTCCCGTATCTGGATTATAACTTAATTTTTAGTCTCATTCATCAGGAAAAGTAAACTTTAAGATTCATAGTTCTTTAAAATAGAGAAAAGAGAACACATAGAAATCTATATATTAGAATGAAGAGTAAACATGAAGAGTAAGCCTTAGATTAATCAGCATAATGATAGTGTAGTCTCTTTGGCTTCTAAATGTGAATATCTTGAGCCCTCTTATGGATACTTCATTTCTTCACAATACTATTTCTGTTTGCGCATAAGGTACATCGGCTGCTATAATTTTCTCAAAGGGTTAAGATGTTTGTTTGGTGAATAGTGGTTACTTCAGTCGCTTCCAAAGGAACGCAGCCCACATATCTGGGTTTGTGTCCCCAGTCCTGGGGAACAGAACTATTGTGAACTAAATAAAGATAAAATTAAAATGCTTCTTCCACCTCTCCCTGCCTGCCTGCCTGCTCGTCTTCATTGCTGCCTATACCTTTCCTTTAAAAAAAAAAAGTTATTTAACAAATTCTTACAAATTTATAAGAAAAGAGATGATTGGGTAAAAGAAAATGCAATTAGTAAAATAAGGCTTACTGTAAATAAGCTTAACCTTATTAATAATCAGAGAAATAGAAAATATTCTGTTTTTCTACCCGTAAGAAGAAGGTACATGGTAACGAAATGCTATACTGAAGCAAGTTATTTATTATAAAAACATTAAAAAGCTTGAAATGCTCCACAGTAATTTCTTATAATTGAGATATGTGAAAATCACATACCTAAGTGCTTAACTCCTTTGCTTTTTCCAGACTTGATGGACATTAGAGAAAGAGTAGAAGATCAACATAATGAAAATAGTTTATTATAGCAAACTTAATGTCAGTAAATTTTATTTCAGCCCTCACAATTTACACTGTAATTCTGCAAAATGTTTTAGTAATTCTCTTCAGTAGCTTCTGCTTAATTATACTGGGGGTTGAGGATTAAAAACCCTTGGTTTATTTTTAAAAATTGCCCACAAAATTTCGGGCACACTTTTTATATCTCAGTATTTTTTATCTTGTGTTGTTTGATGAGGTAATTATTTAAATGCTGTTGTCTCTTTCGCAGAGTGAAATGGTAAAGGAGCTAGATGGTCATGTACTCAAATGTGTGAAAGATCAGAATGGAAATCATGTTGTACAGAAATGTATTGAATGTGTTCAGCCACAGTCACTACAGTTCATCATCGATGCTTTCAAAGGACAAGTAAGATTGCCTTTTTTGGCTTTTAGTTAATTACCAGGACTTTATTTCAGATTCACCTGTCAAGAGATTTTTCATTTGTCGCAATGTATATACTTAGTATTTTCATGTAAGATTAAGAGAAAAATTAGTGGATGTGCATTAATTTCTGCCTCTTCGTAGAGTGAAATCAGTAGATGACTTTATTTTTTGAAGCTAAAATAATGCAGAAAGATTAATTTAATTGTATTACTGGAAGATGACCACTATTAAAATTATAAACTCAGCTTTTCCAGATCTCCTGGTAGAGGGAAGGGAGAGAAGCCTTAAAGCTGTAAAATAAAATAAGTAGCAACTCATAACTAATACATAGTAACAATTTATGTTAGCTCCCCAATTAAATACCTCACTTCCCACTCTTTGTTAAAATAATGATGGTCATATTACAGAGGACTTCCCCACCCTCCTTTCCATTTCAATTCACGTCATCAAAAGCAACTTTCCAAAAATGTCAAAATGGAAAGTTAATTCTTCCAATTGTTTTAAGGTGTTTGTGCTTTCAACTCATCCTTACGGCTGCAGAGTGATCCAGCGCATCCTAGAACATTGTACTGCAGAACAGACCCTACCTATATTAGAGGAACTTCACCAGCATACAGAACAGTTGGTACAGGTAGGAACAAATACACTAATAATTTGAAATAATTTTATATTTTGAAAATGACTGATATTTATCAAGAAATAAATTTATTGCTAATGTACTATAGAAACAAAATGAGACAAAAGTGTTGTATTCTCTTGTTTATACTGCTGAATTTTTAGACAAATGATTAACATCCTTTTAAAGAATAATCATGACAATGCAAAGTAATTTTAAAATATCTGTACTCAGGATCAGTATGGCAATTATGTTATTCAGCATGTCCTGGAACATGGGCGACCTGAAGACAAGAACAAAATTGTTTCTGAAATCAGAGGAAAGGTCTTAGCCCTGAGTCAACACAAATTTGCCAGGTATTGCAGTATTTTCTAATTCCAAAGGTCATTTCTTTCAACTCTTTGGCTTTTATCAGTAAACACAGAAATGCACACAGAATAGAGTATTGGAATACAGTTATTTTTAGTAGATGCAGAAAGGCACATTTAGAATGTTGCTTTTATTTTTAAGGACTCTACATGACACATTAATTTGTGTACATAAATTTTACTTTTGAAATCAATTTAGAAATTTTATTTGTCCCCAAGACCTGTGAGTTAATGCAAATTTTATTTTTATATAATGTATGTTCATGAAAGTCGTAAATGACCCAGTTTCCTTTTTTGAATTGTAATTTAATTATAATTTTTAAAGACCTAGAATTTAACTTGTGAATGTTAAATGTGGTTTCTCCTATAGTACTGATACCTGTTTTAAAAGAAATGTATAAAAGAATTCTATCTTGACTCTTCTGCCTTCCTGTGTGTTGAGCAAGTTCTTTAAAAAACCCAGGAAATTCTGCTCTAAAGGAAAAACACTGATAAAATTTTTTCTGTATGTACTTTAATTTTAGCAATGTAGTAGAAAAATGTGTTACTCATGCCTCCCGTGCTGAGAGAGCTCTACTGATTGATGAAGTTTGCTGCCAGAATGACGGTCCTCACAGTGCCTTATACACCATGATGAAGGACCAGTACGCCAACTACGTAGTTCAGAAGATGATTGATATGGCTGAACCTGCTCAGAGAAAGATAATCATGCACAAGGTAACAGTTACGGCACTTAAACTAGTCACTCGACTGCTGTGACTTTCGGCTATGCATTTAGCGTCCCTAGACTTCCATCTTCTCATGCATATTATAATTAGAAAGGAAAAAATCTAAAGTCAGCTGGATAACTTTTGGCAGGTATTTAGGTGTGATGTACCGTTTCATTAAGGTCTTAAAGAATTTACTCAAAATCACATTCATTTCTTACTAATTTACCTACCTTGGGCCTTGTTCTTCCCTTCCTCACCTTCTGTTGGCGTATTTCACATGTCCTAGTACATGGGTTGAACATGGTTTTAAAGCCTTGAGTGTGGGCAGGCCCTGGTGACCTAGGCAGCCCACTCCACCCGGGAGCAGTCCCCCTACATCCCGAGGTGACGCATTCAAGGCCATGTAAGCAGGGCAATCAGTCAATGTGAACAGCTAAATAAAAGTAAAGTGCTTTTTCTGCCTCCCGCCCCTTGCCTGCCTGCTCGCCTTCATTCCTGCCAGCACCTTTCCTTTAAAAAGAAAAAGTTTTCTCCCCCAACTTAATACATTAACCTTAAACAGAATTTGCTTATTTGATTTTTTTTTTTTTCCCCCTGGGAGCAGCATCTCCTTTTAAGCTGTTTTCTTTCTATAACCTCCTCTAGAATCTCGTGAGTCTTAAAGAAATTATTATTAATTTCCATAGGAAAGCTACTGTTTAAAGTGACACGTGATGAAATCGTATTTGAATGTTCACTTATAATCTTTTGATAATTCATTCAAGAAACAGGGACAAAGCACATAAAATCTTTGGACTCTCCAGATAGTTAATGATCTTGTAAGGTCATAAAAGTTTTGGCCTTCTGGGTTTTATTTTAATTAATTCATACGATATATTAAATTTTCTTGTCTTTTTGTAAATTGGTAGTTCTGCTTTAAAAATACGTGCTTGTAAAATTTTTCGGTTTTATTTTTGACAGCTCCATCTTTTAACTGATTATCACATTTGCAACTTTTGGATTATTCCTAATTTTTTAACTATTCTAAACAGTGCTTTATATGAATGTCTTTATATAATTGTTTTTGTAGAACAAATTCCTAAATGTAGAATTGCTGACACAAATTTTGAAAACTTTCTACATTTTGGTAGATACTACAAGTCGCTCTCAAAAAATCTTGTGCAGATTTGCACATCTGTCCAGTATATGAGAAGCGTGCCTGCTTAGCACTGTCTCATCAGTACCGCTCATTTATAAAGCTGTGCTGCTCTAATTGAAGGATAATGATGTGTTCACTTAATTTGCCTTTTAAGAACTGCCAGTGAGATGCTGAACGTCTTCAGCGTACCCACCATCGGGTCTGATTGTTTGTGTCTTTGCTCTGTTGTATATGGAATTTTTATCCAGCTGCTGCCTCAAGTTATAAAACTACCTTCACAGGGTGTGGGGACATGTATGTGAGGAATGGGGAACCAATACATACGAGTTTATTTTAATGTGTAAAAGAAAAAATTTAAATGCAAAACAGAAAACTGTCTTCATAGACTCCCTAAGAATTTAATCTACTAAATTTGGAACCCCACCGCTGCTTGTACTCATCATAGTTTAGAAGTAGTGGTTGGTGTTTTCATTCAACAATGTTAACAGAAGACGTTTGGAAAGGTGCACCCTGGTGGAGTGGTGGTGAAGATCGCTACCTCCAGCTGAGCGCAGTCCACTTAACTTCCAGGGACCCTGGTTCAAGCATCTCGGGGCAGGGAGTGGACAGGGATACAACCACCAAGATGAACAGTGCAATAAAAGTAATACTTCTTTGTTCTCTCTCCTGCCTACTTGCCTAGTTGCAAGTAGGTGCATTCTCACCTGCACCTTTCCTTTCCTTTAATAAAAGAAAAAGTTTGGAGATACTGATTGGAACAGAACTGCTTTTTGCAAAAAATTTCTTGGCACTTGAATTTTTTAATTGCAGTGAAATCAGAAAATGAAAATAGATTACCTAAACCAATTATTTATTTTTCAGATTCGACCCCACATTACTACTTTGCGCAAATATACGTACGGAAAACATATACTGGCCAAGCTAGAAAAATATTATTTGAAAAACAGCCCAGATCTAGGACCTATTGGAGGACCACCAAATGGAATGCTGTAAAGGAAAAAAGAAAGATGATGTAACCATGTGAAAAGAACATGTTTTTGTTTTTGTTTCTTGTGAATTATCAAAACACAACTCGACTATGAATCTTCAATTTTTTTTTTAAAGCAAGACTATTTATTGACTTTATTCATCCATTTGTAAATTTTTTAAGGTTCTTGTGTATATTTGGTGGGGGTGGGGTTTGAATTATAAATTACATTCAGCCCTGAGTGGAGACCTATCAGATTGGATTGCTGGCAAAGCACAGAATGCCTGTATATGATGTAACTGTATCAAAAAGCTGTCACATATTTTGTAAATTTTTACCTTGTAAAGTCACAAAAATAGTTTTTAAAGGAAAAAGTACAGTATTCTTTTAATAAACTGGCTTGCAGTCTGGTAGGTCTGCGGACCCCACAGCACAACAGGTTTCTAGAGATGTATATAGAAATATAGTCTTTTTTTTTTT